>PVLA01006006.1:0-133417 GCA_004027455.1 Hydrochoerus hydrochaeris
CATCTTTTCCTCCCTCCCTCCTTTCTCCTCTCTTTCCCTCTTTTTTCCTGTCTTTCTCCCCACCCCCCACTCTTCATGTCCCTCTCCCTCTCCTAACAGGAGTGGGAAGCAATGTCATTGTGCTTTTGATTTGCATTTCCCTGATGTTTAGAGATGGTAAGTATTTTTTCATATACCTACAGGTAATTTTTATGTATTTTTTGGAGAAATGTCTAAGTCTTTTTGCCCATTTTTAAATGAGTATTTTTGTTGTTATTAAGTTTTGGACAATTACTCATTATCAGATATATAGTTTTGATTAAACCTATAAGGTGGCTTTTCATTTTGATTGTTTCCATTGCTGTGCAGAAATATTGCAGTTTGACATAGTCCCACTTGTATATTTTGCTTTTGGTATCTTTTGTTCAGGAAACCATTGCCAAGAGCAATGTAAAGGAAATTCCCCTCTTGTGTTTTCTTGTAAGTGTTTTACAATTTAATGTCTTTTAAATCTTTAATTCATTTTAAGTTGAATTTTGTGTGTGGTGTGACATAAGCATATAATTTTCTTCTGCATATCATTTTCCCATTGTCACTTATTGAAGAGCGTATCATTTCCCCACTATGTTTTCTTGCTGCTGCTTTTGAATATTACTTCTCTTTATATGGTTTGGTTTATTTCCGAGCCCTCTTTTCTATTTCATTGATCTATGTGTTTGTTTTTATGTCAATACCATCCTGTTTTGATTACTATAGACTTGAAGTATAATTTGAAATCAGAGAATGTGATGCTGTCAATTTTTTTTCTTTTTTCATAATTGCTTTGTCTATTTGAGTCTTTTGTTTAGCCATACAAATTTTAGAAATTTTTTTTTCCTGTTTCTGTGAAAGCTGGCATTGGAATTTTGAGAAGGATTACCTTGACTATTGCCTTGAATACTGTAGACATTTTTACATTAGTAATTGTTCTAGCCCATGAACATGGAATATCTTTAATTTGTGTTTTGTTCAATTTGTTTCATCAGTGTTTTTTTAATAGAAAAAAGCAAAACAATTTCATAACAGAATAATTGGACAATAACAATACGTAATGCATTGTATATTGTTATCTTTAAGGTAGTTTACCCAGAGTACAAAATATGAGTATAAAAATTTCTCCAAACTATATTAGTACAAATGTTTCTTTTCAGTGAATTAAGAGAAACTAGTAATATAACTATCTTGCATTTTTTTAAAATCAGTGTTTTGTTGTTTTCAGTATGTAGTTTTTTTACTTCTTTGGATAAATCTATCTCTAAGCATACTCTTCATTTTATTTTTGATGTTGATAATTTTTTTAATGGAAATTTTGTTTCATTTATATTTGATGTCTCACTTTTAAATAAACATTTTTCCAGGGATTTTATGGAATGGAGTTGCTTCAAGAAAAGTTACATCTTTTTGAATGTTTGAATAAGCTTTATATAGACATTGGACTCTTTGTTTTTTGTCTATTTGTGTGTCTGTTCTGCACTGAACATTGATTGAATTTAGGGAGTGCTAAGCTACTTCGATAGGCTCCCTCATTTTAACAGTACATGTTTGCAGTACATAGTAATTACATTCATTATACGGAATTGATACATGTACATAGCACATTTCAATTCCTCTTCCCCCTTCATCCTTTCATTTTTGCAGCATCAGATTCATTGATTTATCTTATAATACCTTATAAAGTTAATCTTATATATATTAAAAGTCAGACTATCATATAAAATATATAAATCAATTGTACTAAGGTACACTTTTAGATACATTGTCCATGCCTTTTAAAAACATTCTTCTTTCCTATTATGTTATGTTGTCTTATATATAATAAACTATTATATATATATGGCATATGTAGTTTTCATATAAGACAAAACACATGATATTTAAACTTGTGTGCCTGAGTGCTTCACTTAACATTATTGTCTCAAGGTGTATCTTTTTTTTTTTTTTTTACATTTTTTATTTAAAGAGAAAAAAAGCCAAAAAGGGTAGAAATATTACAGAATTTTAAAAAAAGATAAACAGTAAGAAATTACTAGTTGATAAATTACATTTTGTCCTTTTAGAAATTTTGTTTGTTTGTAACTTGAACAAATTAATTTTGTTCAAGTTACAAAATTAAAGCATACAAAGTGGACATTCAAGCAGTAATACTGCAAACATATCTGTTCAACAATCCAACAAGAATTTAGAAATATGGTTATCAATCCTACACACTTAAATATACATGGCGTTATATCTTTTATACCACTTCCTATTTCTTCTCTTTGTTACAATAGCAATTACGCTTTTTTTTTTATTTAAAGAGAAACAAAAGCATGGAAAGGGTAGAGGTAATACAGAATTCAAAAAAAATAATAAACAATAAGAAATCACTAGTTAATGTTACATACTGTCCTCTTAGAAATAGTTGCTCAAGTTACAAAATTAAAGCATACAAAGTAGATAGTCAAACAGTGAGAGTGTAAACAGCTACACATGTATGAATTTCTGCATGTATTTCTATCCTTTCTCTATTAGTAGGAAGCAAGACAAAACAAAACAAATTCCTATAAAAAACATGAAACCAAAAAGTCATATAAAACCACAGTACAAGGTGATCTACAATGCTTACTGTGTTGTTTCTTATCATCTTCAATAGAATGTCTGTATCATCAGGCATAATTGAATATAGCAGTATGTTTGAGTATAGCAGTACATAACAATATTAGTAAAAATAAAATATTGTAGACAGTATAAAACTTCAAAGGCAGGTAATAATCAAACCAGAGTGGATATTCTAGTGGATCTTGTCATCTTCAGTGCAGTTGCCTATACTCTCAGACTTGATACTATCAATCATAACAGCTTTGAATAAAATCTATCAATACAAAACAGCAATCCAACAAACCAGATTCGATTACGATCAGTCATGGTAAAACAGTGTAGGTTTTACGCAGCTTTAGATTAAGTTAATAGGAAATTAAGGATGATTACTATATTATATTCTGTTATTTTCGGGATGACTGTCTGTGCCCTCAAATGTAGTACAGGTAGAATGACTGGAACAGAATATAATACATCTAAGCAGAGTAGTATGAGTAATATGGGTTTTAAATCCTGGTGCACTATTTACAATATAGCGTATCAAGGCTAACTATGTTAGAGTTTCTAGTTATCCTCTGCCTTGTTTCTGCTATGCTATTTTTCTGCCTTTGTCTAGATTTCTCCTTCATTCTACTTCCTGCCCCTCTCATTGAGGCCTTTCTGCCACTGTTCCTAAAATCCTGGTATTTTTTCTCTCTCTCTCTAGAATGTGCTTTAGTATTCTCTGTAGGGTTGGATTGGTGGTCACAAACTCCCCCAGTTCCTCTTTGTCATGGAAGCATGTTGTTTCTCTGTCAACTTCTAGTGACAGTTTTGCAGGGTACATCCATCTGGGCTGGAGTTTATTTTCTTTCATGGCTTGGAACACTTCACCTAACCTGTTCTTGATCTGATGGTCTGTGTTGAGAAGTCAGCCGTGAATCTGATGGGCTTACCTTTATAGGTAATCTGTTTCTTTTCTCTGATGGCTCTTATATTCTGTTTTTATGTTGAATTTCTTGCATCTTGATTATTATATGTCTGGGTGTAGCTCTGTTTTGGTTGTAGGTGGCTGGAGTTCTGTATGCCTCACACAACCGAATGTCATTTTCTTTTCCCATGCTTGGGAAGTTTTCCTTAATTATTTCCGTGAATAGCCTTTGTAATTTGCCTGTATGTATTCCTGCTTCTTCGTTCACGTTTCTTATTCTTAAATTGTAGATTCTCTTGTCATCTTCTAGCCTTTGTATTGTTACTGTTTCCTTGTTATTTTTAAGAGATCTTTCCTTTCATGATCACACGCTGCCAACTTGTCTTCAAGATTTGATAGTGTATCTTTAGTTTCTTTTAAGGAGTTTTGCCAGCTTTCAATGGAGTTTTTAATTTCTTGGTAGTCTCTTTGAACCTGCTTCATGTATTCTATATTTTCTTTATATTATTTATCAAATATTTCTCTCCTTTTTTTTTGTTCCTCTCTTCTTCCATCTGTATCATCCTGAGAGATGCTTCCTGAGAGCATTTCTTATTACTCTACTCATATCTTGCTTTACCCGATTTAATATTTCAGTTTTGAGCTCATCTACAAGGTCCTGAAGATATCTCTTAATGTCCATTGAAGCCATGTCTGATGTCATGTGTTTGCCGCCCTCAGTCTCCCTTGTTTTTCCTTCTCCTAGATCATTGCTCTCAGGGTTCTGGGCTGGGGGCCTCCTCCTGCCTCTCTCTCCTGTCATGGCCCTGGCTTCCTCCACATGGTTACAGTGCAGGTCCCAGCCCCCTTCCTTGTTGGCCACGTTTCCTCTGAAGCATGCTTGCAAGGGACCTCCACCCTCTCCTGGCTGCTCTTGTCACTGAGGTGTGAGCAGGAATGCGTATGCCTCCCTCTGCCCCCCGAGCCAACCAAACTTCAGGGGCCTTCAACTGGTTAGTGCTTTCTAGGCGCAGGGAATCAGTTTGGGACGGCTCATTGGGTCCTGGCCAGGGGCGCGGCCCAGTCCAAGCAAATCCCATGCATCTGCTGTGGGGAGGGAGCAACCAACTGAAATCACTGTCGCTCCCAGTTCAGGCTCCCCCTGCTTGATTCCAATATGTTGCCCATTTGGTTGTGCCCTTCCTTTGTGGGGTGGGGGAGGTCTCATTCCCAGCACTGACCGTGGATTAATGAAGGCCCCTTCACTGGCTCTGCTCTCCCTTGGGCTCACCAACCCCTGACTTCAGGGCTGCTGTGCTTCCTGTGAGTGGCGGCGGGAACAAGTTTGGGCAGCTCTGCCAGCCGGTGTGGATTCAAGCTGGCGCAACTTGGCAAGTCCCCGCGAAAATGCTGTGTCCCGTAAGTTTTAGCTGTTTCAGTTGTAGTCCTGAAGTATTTGATGAGCTTTTTTATGTTTTAATTTCTTCCTGTGTTAAGAGGATCCATCTCCCTCTGTCTGGGTCTCTCCAGGGTGTTTTATTCTGGCAAATGAGTTGTTTCTCCCAGGAGGCTTTGTATTTTCTTGCTCACTGATCAGCCATCTTGTCTTCTCCAAGGTGTATCTTTTTTTCTACAACTGATTCAGGTTTATCTTCCTTTATAGCAGAGCACTCAATTGTGTATAAATACTGCATTTTATTTATCTGTTCATCTGTTCGTGGACATATAGACTGTTTCCGGGATTCAGCAAATTTGAGTTGCACTGCTATAAACATGGGTATGCATACATGAATGTGGTATAATATTTTTACCCTTTTTGAGAAGACACTTAGAAGGGGAATAGCTGGGTCAAATTGAATTTCTATTGTTACTTTTTTGGGTAATTGCCAAAGTGATTTCCATAGTGATTGTATCAGTTTACCGTCCTACCAACAATGGAGAGGATTTCTGTATTCCCCAAAGCCTTGCAAGCATTTGTTATTTGTTGATTTACTGATGGTAGCCATTCTCTCTGGAGTGAAATGGAATCTCAATGTTGTTTTAAATTGCATTTCTTAAGTGGCCAGTTATACTGAACATTATTTCATGTATTTTTTGACTGTTTTTATTTCTTCATCTGACCAGTGTGTATTCATTTTAGGTGCTCATTTTTAAATTGGGTCTTTATATTTGAGAGAATCTAATTTCTTTTTATTTTCTTTTTTCTCATGAAGAGATTTCATTGTATATTTCCGATTGGTCTTAAACTTACCATGTACCCCAGGCTTGTCTTGAACTCTTATAGTCTCCTGCATTAGCCTCTCCCATGATGGGATTACAGGGGTGCACTACCATGCCCAGCATGTTATTTTTATTATTTTTAGTACTAACTCAGACCAACATTTATTTATTCATTTTTTAGGTCAACATTTATTTATTTCCACATTATTGAGAGCAAAAAAGCAAACTTGTGATACTCTTAAAGGAAAGATTAACAACACATTTTTCAGTATTTCAGGGAAGTACTCAAGCCTACTATAAGCTAAAACTTAAGAGGCTTGCTCATCTATAAATATGTCCAAATGTGCTTCAGTCTGATATTGTAGCATTTCTAGATGTCTGCCAGTGAATTCAAATAATGTTAATGTTGTTTTCATCAAATATAATGAATTGAACATGAAAATGTCCATGTCACCTGTGCCTAAATTGTTAACTTAACTAATACTGTATATAGCTTGAGGAGAAAATCAAAGACCCATGATGAAACCTGCCCCAAATCAGCCTGATGAGCATCTAATAATGTGAGAAACTGTGAGATATTAAGACTTCACACAGTAACATGAATGTCTGATTTAGTGCAGAACTTAGTCCAAGATCATGTGATGGGAGTACAGGTCACACCCCTAGTGACCTGTCTCTTCCAAACAAACCCTGCCTCCTGACAGCAAGTCAGTTATATTGCCCCCATAATCTCATCACCTTTCAAAAACCCCATCTATGAGTGTCTGAAACTTGGAGGAGACATTAAGATATAAACCATAACATTCTATCTTTGGCCCCTTAAAAGACTTATTTACATCTCTTTGTGAAAAATTCATTAAGTTCATCTTTAAGAGTCACTGAAGTTTTAACAGATCCAATATTCCTGAAAATTCTGAGTCCAAAGTCTCCTGAGACTTGAAATAAATTCTTAGCTATGAGCTGCTATACAAATCAGAAAGAAAGTCAAACACTTCTGACCTATACTGGCACAGGATAAACATTCCCATTCCAAAAGAGAAAAGTAAGGGGATAGAAACTAATGGGTGGTCCCAAGACTGAAACCCAGTGTGGCAAGCATTAAATCATATGTCTTTGTATGTTAGACCCAAAACAAGTTGTGATGAGAGGTGAACTGAAATGACTTTGGCAGATGCACCTCTATGACACTGCCTGCTGCAGTTCCCATACCTCTGCTGGGGTGGCTTTGCTCACTATCTATTGCTTTACTCAGTTGTTTTATGTTCTTGACTTCTCCAACATCCTGGGATCTTTACTGCACATTCAGCTTCAGGCACTGGCCTGTCAGAGGCACACTACCTGATCCCAAGGCCCTCTGAAATCTAGATGTGTTATGATTTATATTTAGATGTCTCTGCAAAGGTCATAGGTAGGGCTCTTTGAAGATGACTAGATCCAATCTTGTGATGCAGGGATCAAGGATGTGATGTTGAGTTTGATTCATGATGTGATGCTAGGGTTAGGGCTGCCCCACCCTGGGTGTGAGTGAGTATTCTCCACCTTAAGTAGCCTGCATAGGATATAAGGGGCAAAGATGCTGCTTTTTTCTTCACTACTATGTTGCCTTTTTCCTGCCATGAACTGTTTCTCTTTTATAATGCTACTCTGCCAGCCAACTATGACTTGAAATCTCTATGAACCATAAGCTAGGTAAACCATTGTTGTGTTAACTTTGAGTGTTGGGTGTTTTGTCTCAACAAGAAAAAGCAACTAAGACAGAGTAGAAGTCTCTGAGCATTTTCTTGCATTCTATATGCTTATAAATCCAGCAGTACATGGATGACACCAAGATCTGTGGACAGCTCAAGCAGTAACTTGGCCCTCTTGACATGGCTTGCAGCTGCCTCTGAATACCTGGATGGCTGAACACTGTGAAATGAATCCTGGCAAACCAATTCCTTAAGCAGTCCTTCTGGAGCACAGTGCCTTGGGACTCTCTTCTCAAGAAAGCTCTACAGCTTTGTACCCATGAGTTTGAGAAAGATGAGGTCTTGCTGGTTCCTAGGATCACTTTAAGGCATCCTTCCTATTATCCTGTTGTAAAGTACTTGGCTTCTTTTTAGGGCTATTATTTTCAGTAACTAAGCTTTCCTGGGCCAAAACTATACAGAATATAACTTTATGGGAGCTGCGTTTCTGGCGGAGCTCAAAACTTTTAAAATCACTCATTTGTGCTGTTTACTCTTGATTCTCTGTGGAGCGCTGACTGAAAGACCTCCAAAATACTCAATGTCCTCAACATTAGGCTGCTTTGAAGTTTCCTCTACCATAGTAAATACTCTGCTATCCTTAATTGTAACTCCCTGCAAGGTTTTAGAACATGAGCAAAATGTGCATAAATTTTCTGCCAGAACAGATGCCCATGACTTAAAGTCCAACTGCCAATAAAATTCTTGTTCCTAAACCAAACTTTCAGACGCTGGTCTTTACTATCAGTTTTTTAAATCAGCATTCTGGTCTTTTGAGCTCTAACCAGATTCTCTCACCAAATCTCACTTCCAGACTTTTAGGTTTTCTCTGGCTAGCATTTTCAAATCTTGCTAGACTCTTCTTGGAACCCGTTCCAAAGTCTACTGAAAACATGATCAGACATGTTCACAGTAATGACCCCATTTCTTCAGTAACAAAATATATCTTACTTTCTTTTCAATAGAACAAAATTCTCCACACCCACAATTTAAAGAAAAGGTTTATTTTGGTTCATGTTTCAATTCTTATATGATTGGTGACATGGCAGATGGGCATAGTGAAGAAAAAGCCACTATGTCATGGTAGCCAAGAAGCAGAGAGAAAAGAAAGGAGCTAGGGAGAGAGATATACCCTTCCAGGTTACTCCCTCCTCCCCCACAGTGATCTGTTTCTTCAGACCAGACCCAGCCTGGTAAGAGCAAGTTAGTTATACTGTCCCCATAATCCAATTACTTTGAAAAGTCTCACCTGTGAGCACATGCTGCATTGGTGGGGCATTAGATATACTAATTCAGAGGTTGCCTACCTTAACAACTATGGGGTAGATAACAGAAGGATCACCTTAGTTTGCAGCCAGGCCTCAGGGAATCACTGTAGAGTGCCATTCTAGGGATGGCGCATAGCTGCAATGTTCTCTTATTTTTAACTTTCATTTTGTGTAAGAATTAATGACCATTGATGAGATTTCACTCAACCTTCTTTTACCTGATTTGGCAATCTTTTTACTGAGCTTTTGTGGAAGGTGTGCATTATGGCTTATATCTAGTTTTCCCCCCAAAACTTCATGAGATCATAGGGGAGGGAATCTTAAAGGTGGCTGGATTAGGGTGTGTAGATTAAGGATGTGATACTGGGATTAAAAGTGTAGATAGAAACTCCACTTTACCTATGGGTGGCACCAGTCAGTGGCCTGGCTGGAATATAAAGGGACTAAAAGAAGGAAGGCTTGCCACTACTGCTTGCTACCATTTTCTTGCCTTGCCATGGAACATTTTTTCTCCATGTTATACCTGTGCCATGCCACTCTGTCTTGGAACCTGCGGATTGTGGACTGAAACCTCTACAAAGTATGAGCTAAATAAACCTTTCCTCCTTTAATTTGTAGGTATTGGATATTTTGCCCCAGCAATGAAAAAAATAATAGTTTGTTATTTTTATTTGCTTTCTTAGTTACTTCTCTCATTGCTGAACACCTCAAAATGCCCAACACCTCAAATTAAGGGAGGGAATGTTTATTTAGCTCACAGTTTGTAGAGATTTCAGTCTATAATCAGCTGACTCCTAGGCAGGTTGACATGGCAGAAAGGCAACAGTTCATGGTGACACAAGACAGCAAATGCAAGAGCAAAAGGCCAGAAGCAGGGAAACAAGCCTCTTTGTATCCCTCCCTCTGGTCTGCATTCTAAAGGAAGTAGGTTTTGTGAATGTATTGAGGGAGTTCCTAGAGTTCTGGAGATAGCGTACGATAGCAGTGGTGGACCTTTGGCATATATGCTGTAGCAGGCTATTTATGTCATTGAAAGCTCTAAAATGTTCACCATCACTGGGCTAGGATCTGGCAGGACAAGGCTTCTGGTTCCTTTGTTCTATTTTATTCAGAGTAATTTGTGTGCTCAGAGTAGTTTGTTTTGTCAGACTCTGTGTATGATTTGATATGAAGAAAGAGAGCATTGTCATGTATACAGAATATTATCAGAGCTACTGATCTGAGAGTACAGAAAGACATTCAGAATGGAGGGAAAGTCTCTGTGAGCATATGTAATTATCTTCATCATAATCTGAAGTGGTTGATACCTTGACATGATATCTCTATTAAGGTAAAAATCCTTTATATGAAATCATAAGTTGGCCAGACCCCTTTAATTACTGACATGGTACAAATTGCATCTAACTTTGTGGCATCTCATTTCACCTTTTTTGTAGGCAAAGATTATAAATTTCTTCCTTCAATCAACTTCCAAAGTGAAAATATGACTATATCTTTTACTCTAATGAAAATAGCTAAAACAAGATACTTTATAAAGAATACGAGTTGATTTGGCTTATGATCATAGAGGCTAGGAAGTCCAAGAGCATGGCACCAACATTTGCTTGGCATCTGGTGAGGGCCTTGTTGCTACTTCATGACATGAAGAAGGACATTGTATACAAAGCATTATGTGTGCTAGCTCAAGTCTCTTTATAAAACCACTATTGCCATCATGGGGTGAGCACTCTTATGATCTCATTCCTAATTACTCCTAAGGCCCCACCTCCAAATATCATTAATATGTGAACTTGAAGATTGAATTTTCAACCTAAGAACTTTTTGGGATTGTATTCAAATCATAGCATGAGATGTTTAAGGCCAGAGTGTGCTACATTATATATTTTAAAAAAATCAAGACATTACTTTATCTTTGAACCTGATACCATGGAAAATGGCCTTTTCTGTGGTTAACTTCCTTATGTGTTTCTTTTTTTAAGGAACACATTCAAAATGTGAGCTCTAAAAATCACTTAGGGTGCAAAGTAGAGCCTTCCAACTAGGGAAGGTAATGATGAGATTGTTTAGTTTTGTCTATGTTGAGTTACCTAAACTGCAGGTGGTTCTCTCTTGTCATGCTCCATAAATATTTAAAATCATAGTGTACTACAGATATGAAAAACAAACCAAAGAAAAAGATTTTGCCAAGTTGTGTGGACAGAAACGTGATGTATATGCTTATACATTTTCTGTGTTTTAGATCAGAGAGAATAGAATTTATTGTTGGTACAAATAATTTGTACAGAAGAGTGCCTTATTCTCAAGGGCCTCTGATAGGAGTTGGATAGGACTTGCTTTATTCCAGGAGTTTTGCGTGTGCTATCTCACTTAATTCTCTGAGGTGGACTCTATTACTCTGATATTACAAATATGAAAACTAGTCAACTAAGTACATACTTCTGTACTTAAATGTATAGCTGACCTTTGTTTTTGTACCAGGCTACCTCCTATTAAAAAATACTGTCTTACAAATTAGGTTACCAGTAACAACAAAAATGGAAAATAAATTATTGTTTTGTTGAAAATAAAGAGCAAATTATGTGTACGTATCAGTGAGAGAAACTATATGTTGCTATTTGTAGACAGTGGGCTAATTTTCTTTAGGAAATACTTGATCAAAGCCAGTTAGCCCATATTAATTTAATTTTGGGTCCAACTTCAATTCAGGTTGGTTTTAATCATCTCTTGCAAATGAGCATATCACAGGTTAGTTTTGAAATATTGACCAGGATGATTTTCATTTGGGTTAAGTGCTTTGTTTCAACTGTTCATTGCTCTGCAAGTCTGTTCCTGGTAATTCAAAGACATTCATTCTCTCTGTGGAAAGGATCCTGGGTCACTTTTAAGCTTCCATTTGGAAGTTTAGAAATTAAAATAGTGTAGACCTCATGGTGTGTTTGATTTGCCATGAATAGGTTTGTAAATGTGGGATTTTTCTTGTTCTTATATATGAAAGTCCATCTTAGAAGTACTGTCTTGGAGTTGGTCTTTAAGCTGCCATGTCTGACACTGTAAAGAGTTTTCCTCATTTATGAGCATCTTGTCAAATGCAATTTCTAGTTCATGAAGTCTGGCATAGAACAAGAATTTTGCACTTCCAGTAGACTCCTAGGTGATGTCCATGTTCTGAAGATAACTCTTTTAGTAGTTTTTAAGTCACAAGTAAGAGAATGCCTGATGCTAAGAGTGTTTTTTCCACCTAAAAGGTATGAAGAGTTTAGGCTATGGACAGAAAGAGGTGGATCAAAGGAAATGCCTTTGGAGTAGGAAACCTGAAGAGATGCACTGTGCCCATTTCCTGTTAGAGATCTAGGAAACAATACATATGCTTCCTCTGATCCAGAAGTCTCCTGTGAGTGGATAGAATATATTCCTCAGGAGGAGAGAGAGAGAGAGAGAGAGAGAGAGAGAGAGAGAGAGAGAGAGAGAGAGAGAGAGAGAGAGAGGAGAGAGAGAGAGTATTTCAGGAAAAGAAAAACTTGTATAGATACAGTGGACCTTTACGTTATCACTGACCTCACATACAAATAACTTGGGTTCAGACCAGAATTTTAGGTTAAACTTATGGCCAAAGTCTTGAGTTATAAACAGAGTCTTGCATGCCAGAAAAGCACATGTAAGCATAGGTAATCATCAGTCTGAGTCGAAATGTATGTTTTTGTGGGCAAGATTTTGGTCAATGCTTTACATAATCGCTACTATTATCGCTATCAAAATGACACCCCAAAAAGCTAGAAAAGAGGCTAAGCAAGGAAGAGCAGGTAAAGAGAACACTATATTTTATATATAATAGTTAACTTAGGTATGTACAATTAATACTGTGAGGCGCAAGTATTATTATCATTCTACATTTTACAGTTGAAGAAACTGAAGCTCAGAGAAATTAGCTTACTTGTCTGAGATTAGCTTACTTGTCCGAGATCACACAACTGATGAGTGAATGAGGCTTTAGTTACTGATTCAGCATCCAGCTGAATTTTAGGTATTGACATTGGACTTAATACATAATAAGAGCACAATGAATATTTGAAAGAATGAGTAGTTGTTCAAATGTATAGCAGTGTCAGCTGAACAGTTGGTATTTGGGAAATCCTTTTCTGTGCATGAAAATATGAATCAGAGGTGGATCCTCCTTTCAAGCAATGTGTTGTCCCTGTAATGTGCCATGCAGCCTAACTGAGACCTGAGTCACTGGAAAAAGTTGTGGGTGCTGCACACAAATGTACACAACAAACAAAAGAGCAGGCACTATAAACTGATGCTTGAAGTGAATGAAGAAAAATAAGTGTTGTGCTTTAGGGACACTTGAAGAATGTTGTTTAATCTTGTGCTTAGTATAGTAGGGGGCTTTGGAATAGGGGCCAAGAAGTATTTCAGGTCAGTTCATGCCTTTTGGAGTCGCTTTACAGTATCCTGTCATGCTGCTGCAATCCATGTGCAGATAAAAGGGGAGAGCCTTCCAGGGCAGACATAAAGAAATTACAGCTGCCTATTTCAAATTTGGGTGCTGACCCTTTCCCAACCCATCCAGCTTAACTGACAATGCTTTCAATGCTTTTGTCTGTGTTCCGCATTGCATCTGGGTCCCTGTTAATCCGATTAAAACACCAATCCTGTACATAGGTATTAAATCTCCTGTTAAGACTTTGAGGTGGAATTCCTAATTAAGAGCTTTTCTTCACCTACCAGAAGCACAAATCTTGCCAAAGACTTATAGTTTCAGAGCTTGGGAAATTTTTAGACTTTGTGTCTCACATATAAATTCTTTACATTAAAGTCTGAGTTTGTGTGCAAACAAATGTCTATTTTTATAGCCTCGAAGTTGCTATACTTTGATGTGTACTGAACAAGGATTGATCTTACCTACAGTTTTTCTCAAGCATCTCATTCTTAAGTGATGGCTAAGAAGTCTTATATTTGGTATGAATTGGAGTAATCATTTTAGGAAAATGTCAGCATAAATAAATCTACCATTGAATTCTGTAATTCCACTTATGGAATGTATTCTTTGGAATATTTTTAAATACAGAAAATGTTTTTGCCCAAAGATATTGAGAGCAGTTTGCCCCCCACCAATTGTATAAGAGAAAACTTAAGTTTACTTAAGAGGAAACTTAAAAATGTTTCCAAATAAGAATCTAACAGTACTAGAGTATCATGTAGGCATCAAAATAATTTAAAAAATCAACCAAGATATTTTATTTTTTGTATTTTAAGTTATCAAACTATTTTCTAGTCTTGAGAAGGAAGTGAGTTCTGGAGAGTTTATAAACATGTATTCCTTCTTAAAGATTTAATTCCAAACTTGTAAGGTGCAGCAGTGAAAAATACCAAAAATGGAGTCATTTTTGGAGACTTGGTTAAGGCTCATGTTAGCCCTAGGCGATGTGGAGCCTGAGACCACTGAGTCAGCCCTACCGGAACAAAGTACATGGGGAGCTGCTATACAGCTTATCTTATCAGCAGTTCCTCAGAATGCCCATAAACACAATGCCCATAACTTTTAGTTTTATGTTTATATCCAAATGAGAATATGTTTTTTGTTTTTCGGTAGCATTTGTAACAGTTGCCTTGGAAGCTGCTTTGTAATTCCACTGTGACCATTTCCCATAATATTTGCCTTATTTGCACAAATGTAAGGCATACTGATCTCATAGCATATTTTAGGTTATAACCTTTTTATTTTGATTTCCACAATTACTATTGGGCATTGTGGTTGTCTTTCAGGTTTACATTCAAATAGGACATGTATCAGAGACATCAGAAATAACTGTTATATACTCTTAAATTGTGTTTTTGCAAAAGTACAACCATAAAAATAGACAGATGAAGGAGCATTTGTGTGGACATATAGCACTAAGATCAATCTGTAACCAGATTAAAATACAGTAATTGACAATTTAGAGAATATTATTTGAAATTTTAAAATCAATGTTTAATCTAATCCAAAGAGAATATTTCTCTAGCATAAGAGGCACCTACAAAGCTCTCATATTCTGTACAATAGAATTTTAATGCTAGAGAAATGCTAGAGAAGAAGAGCAAGTCGGTGTGCCTCATAGCCCCTTGCCAGTTTAACCGAACCATTTGGGTACAAAGAAAGTCCCACTGACTGTCTTGACAGTGCACGAAATAGTCTTGAGTACCATACAAGTTACTTAAACTGCTGGAGTCCTCATGCAACATATTGACTCAGGAGCTGGATCAGATTAGCATTTCCTCAACTTTGTTTTAAGAAATTCCAGTGCTCTGTAAGGATTTTAGAAGCATCTCCAAGTAAAGAGTTTCCTTTATCAAATACAAGTGAGAAATGCCACATCTCCCTTTTGAGATTCCTAATGCTTTTTGGCATATATAAGGCTGTGAGATATCCTGTAATAAAGATATCTACAGTATTTCATTCAACACATGTCTAATGTATTTGATGACAGAATTGTGTTATCGAAGAATGTAATTTGAGAAACACTGAACTAAGTTTCTTCCAAGATTTTTAAGCATGCCATCCAAATGTTGCTACCACCTTATATCCCCACTAGATGGCACTCTTGAATGAGATTTATTTTTTATTTTGAATGGTTTCTCATTGGACATTGCTTTTTGGGAGTATCCAGAGTACACAGATCAGTTATAAAACTGATCTTAAAGCCATTCTGATTACATTTTACAAGCCATTTAAAATAAAAAGTGGTATCAACAGCAGGGATAGATGCCGGCCAAGATAGTATATGAATTTTTCTCACTAGAGTTAATGTTATTTTTTCATTTTTGGAAAAAATACCAGTATGATCTAAAACCATGCTAGTATATTTTAAAGTTAGACCAGATAAAATTTAATTGGTTATTTAGGTTATTCTATTGGTCACCTTACAGTACTGAATTGTGGTGTTGTCAGGAAATCCGGAGGCAGTTGTGCCTTTTCTTTAGTTGTTGTGGTGGGTGGGTAAGAAGTGCCTTTAGCCACTCCATATGTACATTGGTTGGGACCACTAAAATATCAGAGATATTTAGATGGCAGTGCACCTCCAGAAGGGCCCACTCTTCAGGCATCCTGTGTTAAGTGGTCTCTTACAGTTTACTTCATATTTCAGTAAATTTTTGATTGGCCCTATATTAAATATAATTTGCTATTAGGCTTAAGATTTTACTGGTCTGTGGGTTAGTCAGTCTGTCTTACTGAGCCACTTGTAAGCTTATGTACTAGCAACCTCCCATTCCTTGCTTGGAGTTCATGGAATTTCACACACCAGTTTAAATATGCCCAGGAGTTTTGGAAAACGAAGGCAACTTTACTTAGGAATAGTCATACTTCAAGTTTGTGCAACTGAAGGATGTTTTCTTATTAAAAATGTGTGCCTTTTTAGTGATGGAAGGGGAGCTTTAAAAAATATAATGAGAAGGCTTCCTGCATTGCTCCCTGAATTACTTGAAATGTGTGTGTGTGGAGGGGGGTGTGATGTGGTGGAAAGTTAAACTCTGTAACAGGAGCCTTATCTTGCTCTTTCAGTATTCCCTTTTGAAGGTGAAATCTCTATAAGGTTTCACCTTATAGATCTTGGTCCAGTAAAATATTTTTTCTCAACAACAAATAGCACCTCAAAGGCTATTTCTCATACTTCGTAAAGTTGTCTGAACTGCTTTTTTCTTAGCACACACTTCAGTTCAGCACTTGTGTAGTGTTGTGCGTTTTCTCTTGGCTTTTTATTCCAGAATTTCAGGATGGGATGGTTTTTAGCTTTAATTTATCTTTCAGTTGTAGATATTTAAGTGGTATAATACAAAGCCATTTATGTGTTGCATTATTATTTTGTAAGAATACCCATATGAAGAATTTGATGTAGATTTTGTGAGTGTGATTTATAATGGAAATGTCAGATAAAATGGATAATAATCTTAGTTAGTATGTGTGAGTACTTGCTGTTCCAGGCACTGTGCCAAGCATTTTACTCTCATTAAGTCATTTACCTCTCATGGCAACCTGTCAGAGGTAGGTACTATTTCTCTGAAATTTTCAGACAAAGAAACAGGGTTATAAAGGTTAAATAACTTACAGATATCACACAGTTTGTAAGAGATCCAACAAAGACTGCAAATCAGGCCTCTTGCCTGGTTTTCAATGACATGACATATTTGGATCCTGAATGTTTTTGCAATGTGTGTATGAGTCCTTTTAAAGTCACGGTAGGCTATACCTTGTAGTCACAAGGTAGCTTGAAATCTTCTGATAATGAGAAACCAACTGCCAATTTTTTCCTTAGCTCTAGACAGCAAGATTTCTTGGCCTGATGGCTTCACATTCAAATATGCTTAACCATGTTTCTCAAAACACTGAGTTACTATACTTTGCATTAACAGTGCTTGGCTTTGTCTTTTATGCAGAAAGCCCCTCCAGGCCTCTGTAATGTGCTAAAAAAGATCTTGTCTAAAACTCATGAAAATAAATAACATAAAACTGTTCTGAATAAATTTGAGCTAAGTGAACAGAACCCTTTTCTGTGTACGTGTATTGCATACGTACAGTTGTGTGTGCCTGTGAACACATGTTCTGTTGCTCAGCTCCTCTGTAGTGAAGGTCATCTCAGAATTTCCATTATAAATTATTTTAGGGGTTTTTAACCAATACTGTAAAAATTTCAGCACCACCTGGAACTTTATTTATATATAGGATTCATTGCAGGCTTTCAAGAAAGCATGTAAGGTTGAACATATCTTTGTCTTAGCCATTGGAGGTTGGTGCAAATGTTTGCATAATTGTTGATCAGGATTGGGAGAGCTTTCCGAAGTAAATCAGGGATTCAGGTGGCAAAGAGTAACACTTTGGTTGCATTCAAAATGCCTGTGATACTGAACGTTAATTATAAATGGGAGGTCCTCATGGCATAACACTTAATTCTGTGGATGAGCTTCATGTTATTTGTTTTAGAAATTAGTTCACAGGAATGGAAAAATTATTAGAGAAATATTTATTTTACCTATGAAAAATCAAAGCTTAAGTGAAAAGTCACCTCATATGGAAAGCCTATAATAATTACTAGTTTGTATTGAACATGTTTCAGGAAGAATGCTAAGCTTTTCACATGACTTTTCTTGTTTGTTCCAGTGAACACTTTGGTTTTACAGATAACAAATCCACAAATCGAGGGTAGAAGCAACTTGCTAATTTTTCATAGAGTAGGAGCTGGCAGAAGAGCCCTAAGAAGTGCTAGTGCTAGAGTCTGCATCATGATGCACGCAGCCATTACTCATTTCCCCTTCTACACTGGCATTCTTTCTGACCCAGTTCTTTCTTTCTTTCTTTCTTTCTTTCTTTCTTTCTTTCTTTCTTTCTTCTCTTTCTCTTTCTCTTTCTCTTTCTCTTTCTCTTTCTCTTTCTCTTTCTCTTTCTCTTTCTCTCTCTCCCTCTCCCTCTCCCTCTCCCTCTCCCTCTCTCTTTCTCTCTTTCTCTCTTTCTCTCTTTCTCTCTTTCTCTCTTTCTCTCTTTCTCTCTTTCTCTCTTTCTCTCTTTCTCTCTTTCTCTCTTTCTTTCTTTCTTTCTTTCTTTCTTTCTTTCTTTCTTTCTTTCTTTCTTTCTTTCTTTCCTTCTTTCTACCATCAGTACCAGGGACTGAACTCTTGACCACATGCCCAAGCGCTTATGCCACTGAGCTAAATCCCTAGCCCCAGGATTTTTTTTTTGACCCAGTTCTTTCTGATATCTAGCGCTCATCAGAACCACTTGAAATCCACTTTATCGTGCCCTCTCCACTTTATCGCTACTCAGCTTCTATAGTATAAGATTTCTCCAGTGAAAGCTTAATTAATTTATAGTTCATCTATTTAAAATTTGCATTAGTTTATAAGACTGGGCAAAAGTTTCTCTCTGCAAAGAATTTGCTAGCAAATTAAAAGATTGTGCTGGAATATAAGAGAAATGTTTGTCCTATTAAAGAGCACAGCTTTTTGGAACAATAGAAAATGGTATTCATTATACATATGCAATTTTCAGATCATTATTATATCCATCAAGTAAACTTAAGTACTGTACATCTATAACATACTATTAGCCTGATTGATTACTTCCTTTTAAAAAGTTTTTGTAAAAAAAAAATCTGCAGTTCTAGCTTTTGATGCAGTCATCTTGGGTTCACCCTGCTTTTTGTTGAAATTAATATTTGCCATGTGATGCCCCATATGTCTTATCACTTTGTAACTGGGTGCTTTGCTCAATCCATGAGATTTTGAATATTTTAAAAGCAACATATCACTTACATTTTTTGTGCCCATGCCAGATTTTAGTTCTGTGAACTCTTCAGGTCCTTCATGAAGGCAAATCATACATGGATGAAATGCAATTTCTTTTAAAGAAAATGCACAACTTAGATGGCTGGCAATATTCATATGGGTTTTTCATAACTTATGTTCATAGTAGCTATCCTTGTTGAGATGCCAATTGTTAAACAATGCAATTTTACTCCCAAGCAAATGAAAGAGCTCTTGTTGTATAAATAATAGGTTCTTAAGTGTGTGTTAAGTCTTCTGGATGGCTCCAGGTCACAAAGTCTGGAAGACAAAGAAAGACTGTATCTGTTCTACTGATGTCAGTTTTGTGCATTTCTAGAAAGGCAAAATACACTAGCAGTTAAGAGGTAGGGGTCTGATATCAGTGGACTCAAGTTCAGTAAGTTATTCTACCACTTAGTAATGTTGTATTAGATAATAAGACACTTACTTTTTCTGAATATTTACTCATTTTTAAGATGGGGGATCATGAGAATTAAGTGAGCTAACATATAAACATGCTTGGTATATGAGATGTGAACCTAAACTGAAAACCTCGGTATGTGTAACCTTTTGCAATTATTATTACAAAATGAAACTAATACGTTTAGAGAAACGATTATCAATAGGAGAAGATCCGCCTTGTAGAGGGCATTTGGCAATGTCTGGAGACACTTGATTGCTACATGGTGAGGTGTAATGAGATAGTGAGAAGTTTACTGTAGGTATCTAGTGGGTAGAGGCCAGGAATGTTGCTAAATGTCCTATAATATGCAGTGTGTACTTCACGGCAAAGAATTGTGTGACCACCAGTGTTAGTGTTGTCCAAGTTGAGAAACCCTTACTTTGAGCCTAACAAACACAGATAACTGAAGGTAAATTAGTCAAGAGAAAGTAAAGTATCAAATTATCCTTGTATATTATGTGAATGAAATTAATGAAAGCATTTCATTTAAGAATCTAGGGAAGGGATTGCAAGATGGCCGACTGAGTGGCAGCACTGTAAGAGAGCTTCTCTGAGGAAAAAAAAATAAAAACAACTCAGATGCTGGAATCTGGCAACATGGAGAAAGCCAAACAAAAGAGAGGAATTCTCATGACCCAGGAAGAAACTGAGGAAAAAGAAAAAGAAAAAAAAAAAGAAAGAAGAAAAAGAAGCATGGATAGAGGGCTGGAACTGGGCAAGCCCCAATCACTGTACTGGCAAGTCTTAAATTCAGGTGACTCACATTCCAGCTGAGATCGTGGCCCTGCTGAGATCGGGGGTTGGTGAGCTCCAGACCCTCGGCTGGAGGAGGCACTGAGATGGGGAGTGGAAACAGCCAGTCGAGCTGCGTGAACTTTGGTGAGTGATGGGAACTGGAATCCCCAAACTGGCTGGGTGACATTTTGGAGTTGGGCAGGGCCGGCTTGAATCGGGGCCCTAGGCAGCATCTGCTGATGACTCCTAGTCCAAAGCAGATTGGTGGGATCTGCTCGGGCTGGGCCACACCCCTGGTTGAAACCCAGTAGCCAGGGACTAGGCTTTCCTGGGCCAGTGGCATCCCCAGGGTACACACAAACCTGTGGAACCATAAACTGGTTGACTGGCGTAGGGGGAGGAGCCAGCTCTCAGCCTGCAACTCACAGATCTGCTGCAGACTGAGGGGCGGTACTTCCCTAGCAAGTGCGCTGCAGAAAAACTGTAAGCAAAACGAAAGGCCCAGAGACCTCCACCACCCACCCATCTGAAGGGGTCTGAAAACATGACAAGATAGAGAAAGAGCAAAAGGTCCCCAACTGCAGAACCAGGGAAAGTGAGTCCAACAGAGGTAAATGCAGAGGAGGTTGAGAGCAGCAAACCTGTAACGTCAGAGACAGCCTCATCAGAAATAAAGAAATACATCCGTGACCTCATCGTAGAATTTAAATCTGAAATTCTAACTCAGGTGAAGCAAGATATAAGAAGACTAATAAACAAGTCCTGGGTAATCCCAAGTAGACACAAATGAAAGAATAGAGGAACCCAAAGAAAGGAGAGAAGCCTTTGATGAAGAGTATAAACAAAACCTAGAATATATGAAGCAGATCCAAAGAGAATATCAGGAAATTAAAAACTCCATTGAAACCTGGCAAAACCTTTTAACAGAAACTAAAGACAAACTTTCAAAACTTGAAGATAGATTTGCAAAGTATGGTTGTGAAAGGAAGGATTTCTTAAAAATAACAAGGAACCAGGAAGCAATGATACAAAGGCTAGAAGATGACAAGAGGATTTATAACCTAAGAATAAAATATGTGAATGAAGATGCAGCAACAAATACAAATGAAATAAAAAGTCTATTCACAGAAATAATTAAGGAAAACTTCCCAAACATAGGTAACGGAAGTGAAGTTCAGATAAAAGAGGCATATAGAACTCCAGCCAGCTATAACTCAAACAGATCTACACCTAGACATGTAATAATCAGGATCCCAGAAATCCATCACAAGAACAGAATATTAAAAGTGGTCAGAGAAAAGAAACAGATCACCTATAAAGGAAAACTCATCAAAATCACAGCAGACTTCTCAATGCAAACCATCAAATCACGAAGAGCTTGGAGCGAAATATTCCAAGCCCTGAAAGAAAATAACCTCCAACCCAGAATGATGTACCCTGCAAAACTGTCTCTCAAAATTAATGGGGAGACAAGATATTTCTACGACAAAGAGAAACTGGGGGAATTTGTGACCACCAAGCCAACCCTGCAAAGAATACTGAAGGACATTCTAGAGAGAGAGAAGAAAACCACCAGGGTTCCAGGAATAATGGCAGAAATGCCTCAAAGAAAGGGGCAAACAGTGGAATCAAGGAGAAAAGTAAATAAATAACGACAGAAAAATAGCATGGCAGAGATAAAACAGAGACGATTGGTTATATCACTGTTTTATGTTGACTGATTTTATTTGAATCTGGTATGCTTGAGAGTGTCGAGTCTGAGAGTAGGGGCAACTACTCTGAAGATGATAGGATTCAATAGGATACCCATTCTGGTTTGATTGTTAACTGCCTTTGAATTCCTATAATGTCTTCAATGTTTAGATTTTATTAATAGTGTAAAGCAATGCTAAGTTTATATTATATTTGACGATAGAGACAATTTTATTGAAAATAACTAGAGACATCATAGTGACTACCGTAGATCACCTAATGTTATGTTTTTATATGTTCTTTTCATTTCGTGTTTCTCTAGGAATTTGTATTGCTGACTTGTTTTGATTTGTTTCTTCCTCTAATACAGAAAGGCTAGGTATATGTGTAGAGACTTATACATGTGTAGAACTTCTAAGTAGTTTAAGAGAATGGATTATAGTTATTGTAAAGGAAAAAAAAGGAAAAGAGAATATTTTAAAGGATATAACTGCATGTATGTTTGAGTGTGTGGAATTAATAACCATGTTGCTAAAGTTTTAATTGGATGGATGAGCAAAACTGACTGCAGTCTCACTGTTTGGATGTCCACTTTGTGGACTTCAGTTTTGTAACTTGAACAACTGCATCTAAAAGGAAAGTATATAATTATAAACTAGTGATTTTTACTGGTTACTATTTTTGTTTTTTTTGGTTTTGTTTTGTTTTGTTTTTGAGATTTTGTATTGTTTCTACCCTCTTTCCATTTCAAAATTTTTTCTTTAAATAAAACAATTTAAAAAAAAAAGCAAGAGGAGGAAAAGAAAGTGCTCTAAAAGAAATAACTGTATGTAACCTTAAGTGTGTAGGATTGATAACCATGTTACTAAGTTTTTGTTGGATTGGTGAATAGAACTGTTTGCAGCCTCACTGTTTGAATGTCTACTTTGTATGCTTTCATTTTGTAACTGGAACAACTATATCCAAGAAGACAATATGTAATGTATCAAATAGTGATTTCTTACTGTTTATTTTTTTGAAATTCTGTATTGTTTGTACCCTTTTTTCTGTTTTGCTTCCCCCCTCTTTAAATAAAATTAAAAAAAAAAACTCTAAAAAAAATCTAGGGAAAAGGAAAGGAGAGAGGTATCACTCAGGAAAGATAAAAAAGTTTGTTTTTAGAAAACAGCCTACTTCAGGGAAAAACAGTTGGTGGAGTAGGATCATTACTTCAGGATTAAGCTGCTAAAAAGCATGTTCTTTCTACCACATCTGGAGCTTTCCTATGAAAAAGAGCACTCCATGCAGGAACTTTCGTTGCTTTTTTTTTTAGTACAAGTAAAAATGGTGTTTATTAAAAGATAATTTCATCACATTGTGTAGATTATTAAATCTGAGTCATTTGGAAATAACCTTTAATCTGTAGCCAGCAATGTAAGCACTACAGTGGCTGGTGTACTGATTCACACTGTGTCCTTTGTTTGAGTTTCAAAATTATCAAGTTCAAACTTTTGAGAATGAATAGTAGTAATGTCTTTCATAATGAGTTAAATTTGTGTTTAGATCTCTATTTTGCTATACATGCCTCTGGTTTTAAAGACCAGTGTTAGACCGAACTTTTCATGCCTTGAAATGTGAGCATAACTTATGTTACTCTGTATCAAATATGTATTTAACTTATAATATATATTTAACATAGTATCTAAAAATATTACATTTTTTACATTAGTATCTAATCTTTTTGATCCTGCATTCCAGACATTTTATAATTGTCTCTGCAGCTGAGCATCAAATCTCGTCCTCTACCATGTTCCTCCCAGTACTGTGTTCTCCTTAGAGCAGTGATGGCAATATGAAGTCAGCCTAAAAGGTAGTTTTTCTCCTCTAAAGAGGACTTTTTTTTCTCCTAGATATATTACTTGGCATAGAATAGACACTCAACAGGCATTTGATGAATGCATGGTAATAACTGCCTTTAAAAAGCACTTGTGGAGGCATCCGACCCTAAGCGTCCCTATGTGTGTACTGTTAGTCTTACTTTGCCTCAAAAGATTTTCTTATTGAAGCTCTTCTTTTAAAGTGTATCTGAAAATCTACTTTATGGGGCCTTCTCTTATTCCTGTTGAACTTGCAGTCCTGTAAAAATGAATCCTTTCATCTTCAAATGCTTAAAGGGGTCTGTGCTGCTTCTTTTTGTTGGCGTTTTCACAACAATACCTTTGTTCCTGTGTTGTATATGGCTAAGGTAAAGAGCTATCACAATACATCATTCTCATGCTCCAGGACTTATATCATTCTAAGCACCCAAATAATTGAGTGCTGATTGAATAATGCATTGAATAATTCATTAGACCTTTCCCTTATAATCAACTTGAGGTTCCATGTGCTGTCATGCTCCTCACGATGTGTTAACTTTGAAATGAATTCTAAGGGGTGATGACAGCTAAGTATCTAACGTGACTTTTATTTGTTGAGGGTGGAGGCAGTGTGACTTTTTCTGCAGAGCAGCACAGACAGCATGTACAATGGATATCTGGGAAATGATTGTTCCTTTGGGATTACTGTCCATTGGCTACTGCTTCTGTGTTATGTGTCGTTTGTGGTATATAAAACAACTGATGGACCACTGTGCCTGTTCACTGAATTTAATCAAAGATTAATATATTATTCAATTATTAATCTTATAGCTAGTGTAAATTTAATTTATATACTAGATCTTAACATGTAAAAACAAGGGTTAAAATGAAGCATAAGGAAAACTTTCCGGAAAAAGAAACCAGCCTGAATAAGAGCAAATATGAAAAGCTGTATGTGTATCAGAAGACCGTTAGCTTGCTTAAGAGGATTGCTACATGTAGATTACTAAAACCCACCAAAGAGCCAACATCAGTACTCTTTACTTGGTGTTCCTGGGACAGTAAGAGTAGTGTAATATGGCCTATCCCTTCTAGGAACTTGTGCTTTAGTGCATGGCTTATCTAACTTTTTCTTAAAGGACCAGATGATAAATACTTGAGGCTTTGAACACCATTAGGTCTCTTGTAAGTATTCAGCTCTGTCTTTGTAGTGTGGAGGCAACTGCCATATATAATACACAAGTGAATGAGTGTGATTATGTACAAATAAAGCTTTATTTAGAAAACTAGTGGTTTGGGTTTAGCTGGCATACCATGGTTTGTTGACCCCTGGTCTAGAGTGTGGGTGAGAGTATATAAATGTGGATTAGTGTATGCATATAAAGCTACTGTTAAAGCCTTTTTTTTTTTTCCTGCCAACATTTGTAGGAACTCTGAGCTAGGAGAGAAAGCTGTGCCAGATAAGTGAGGGAAAGGCTTGATGAAGGGCAAACAGATTATCTGTCTGTATTATCATATGTATAGAAACTTTCCATATTCCAGTTTCCTATCAAGAATGCTATTTGTTAAATCTCTCATTTTGTAGATTTATTCTAAAAGTATTTTCAAATGGTCATTATGCACAAATATATTCTGTCTTTTTTAGGTTTAGTAGCTTGCTGCATTTTTCATATTTTAAGGACTAATTTAATGCATTTAACATCTCTGAAAGTAGAATGCATCTTGTGGTTGATTGCTGCTAACAAAATATCTCTGTGGATACAAATTAAGGTGCATCTTCCAATTGATGGTGGCATAAATTCAGTAAAAAATACAGACATTTTAGCATTGCGTAAAATACTTTTTGGAATAGGGCCACTTACTTTAGATATTTTAGTTTTTATATTTAGATTTAGCCACTTACTAAACAAAAAGATTTCTCTGAAAACATTTTAAATAAAGATTGGAAATGCTTTTCTAAAAAATTAGCATCTATAGTTCTGACAAAGATTTGTTACTTTTACATGTATTAGTTAATGTTCTGTTGAATAAACTTTTGTCAAGCATGGCTTCTCATGTACTTTTTGAATAACTTTGGCTTATATCACAGATTTCCTTCAGAATGGTAAAATATGGATCCATGTTCCAGAGATGCATAGTTCTGTGGTCTGAGGAAGAACCTGATTCTAGTCTTTTATGTGAATTATCTTATGATTTTCCTTTCTTATAAGCACAGAATTTGAGAACAAATACTGGAATATGTGTACTTTCCACAATTTATCTCATTTTTATTTCATTGTTCTCAGATTTTATAAAGCTATGAAGTTCTGTATGTACTTTTAACCTAGTCAACCATGGGAAGATTTGTAAAAGGTTTAATGTTTTCCCTTTTTCCTATCTAATAGATCAATTAAAGTGGAATATGAAGAAATTCACACGCAAGTAGGATGAAACTCTGGCTCTTATTGCCATGTGTTTATTTTCTACATTTGAGGAAGACGTTCTACTTGATTGTATTTATGAGTTATAGTAGCTAGTGATACATTTCAACCAGTTCTGTGATAAATGGGAATATGACATAATATAGAAATATTATTTATGTCTCTAATAAGAAAGGGAAGCTGTTTCTTATGCTGTAGTTATGGTTTTAGCAGTGTGCACAGTAAGTACATCTGTCCTTGTAATTAGTATAAAAAATCAGAAAAATTAAAACTGAGATTATTATTTCCACAGTTGATCTCTCTGAATATTAAGCTAATGCTCCTAAATAATAATAGTAAAACCACCTCAGTGTTTGTAGTCTTTGGCTCCTTTTGGCATGCTTTTATTTATTGTCTCTGAAGTTTTTGTTTGGATGCTGAGTTTTGAAATCTTTCCATAATTATTTTCATTCATGTATTTTGTAAAAGGCCTTCAGTACAAGAAGGTGGTTAAATGTTAATAGCCAACGATAATTGACATGCAATAAACTGTGATTCTTATACCACATGGAGAATTTTACAGTGTGATATTTGTGGTGTTTTATATTTCTAAATCCTTATGCATTTCAAACCATAGTTTTGCTTAATAACATTCTTTTAAAAAGGTGTGCAATCCAAGAGGTAGGAAAGAGCAAACTAGTAATTATAATTCATTCAAAAGTTTCTTAAAATAACTGCAAAAATAAGGTTTTTTTTCTGATATCTTGAATTGTGGTTTTATCTTGCTTTATCATAAGGTACTTATGTGCCAGCATAATGATTTTTTTGAAGCAGTATAAACTGCACACCCCAATTTAATTGAGTTCTCTTATTTTTAAACAAGGAGCCAGAGGTAGGCTTCCCTGTAACATTGGTGGGGCCTGGGCAAATGCTATGGGAGATCTACAGACCAAATATCTAAATATGTTAACAGTCTTAACAAATTGTTCCTACTTTCTCTTCTGGGCCCTCCATCCCTCTGCCTGAAACCTCAGTCTCTCAAGGACTAGCACTGTGGCCTTTGAACCCATGTGGTAACATGGAACTGTTCAAGTAGGGCAAGGTGGGAGCTGGACCCAGGCTCATGACTTGTGGGCTTGCTGTCCTTAAAAGAGAAATGACCCATTCAAACTACTCAGGGAGGTAGGTCAAACAGAATCTACGCCTTTCAGCCCTATTTGTCAGACTCCTATCTTCCAGGGAATTCTAAACACATCTCTCACTTTACCCTCTGTACAAGAAGAGGGAAGGCAGCAGGGTCATCTGGTAATCCTCTCTAATCAAAGACAAGCATTTTGACTGGTTTCCAAGGACAGAGGTTCATTCTTTCGTTGGCTGTTGACTCAAGATTGTCTGGTCTAGGGTATAGATTTAGCAATGAGTCCCTCCCATTGTCTCAATTTGTTCCCAAATCAAAAAAGGAAGCAAAATTTCCTTTTTAGGTTAAAAAAACAAAAACAAAAACAGACCTCTGCATTTTGAGGTTTGTCATGTGCATCAGAGCCCTAAAGCGTGTGGGTCGGTATCCATGTTTACTGGCCACGGTCTAATAGAGGTTGAAGACATTACGCAGCTTGGAAGTGGTGCAACCATAATGATACCAGCTTCATAACTACAAATTCGTTCTATCTAAATTATAATTTTCAGTCATGCTTACTTCTGATCAAGTGAAAAAATAGGATAATCATTTAAACAGCGTATTATTCACATTGTCATTATCCCAGATTCAGTGTTCTTTCTATTACTGATAGGAAATCCTTAAAATTCACAGATACGTCATGAGTTACAAAGAAAGAAAAGCTATCAAACCACCCTCCTGGGTGAAATTTTCTGTTTCTTAGGGAATTCAGGTGTGTGAGTCACTTCCTTCTGTCCTGTCAGAGAAAAGAAGAAAGTAATGCGACTTTATATTTTAGCTGAGGAGGCCTAGTTGGTGTTCTCTAAGGAAGATTGCTTATCATGGAGAAAAACTGTGTGCTTTAATGGATTTCTCCTTAGACCTTACAGTTTGCAGATGTAGATGGCATTCCCAGGAAAAGGTTTTTACAGTGACTGACATCCCCAAAACCTTCCCAGAAAAGGGAAAATGTGTCCTTTCTCAGTTTCATGTATGCTTTCTTCCTGATCAAAAGGTGAATTTATACATGGTGACACCTGAAAAATAAGTTTTTTAACAAGTTTGCTTCACAGTGAAGATGAAAGTGCAAGCAAATATTAGACAGGCCAAATGGAAGGGCTTGAGTGTGGAGGATTTTATGTTTCGTCTTGCAGTAAACATATGTGGAGTCCAGGAAGGGGTAATGCCGTCATCTGGTAGTGTGATAGAGATTCCCCACTGACACTAGAAAAATATCAGTATAATGAAATCGAAAATGTAGCTTTAGGTACAGGCAGATATTTTGTGGTTTAAGGAGTCTGTTGGTGGGAATAAAATCATAAATCTTACCGGTTTAAAGAATCTGAGAAAGAGTGGACGGAAGAACTCGAACTGGGACATGACACATTAAATTTGTTGTTGTTGTTTTTGTTGTTTTTTACCCTCAAATATAGTACCTGAGTATCCTCTGAGTAGTTTGTGGCTGAATTGAGAGAGATGGTCCCTGTAGGTTTCATATGTTGACTGGCCATGATCTTTTATCAGTGTGTGTTGTTTGTTCATTTAACACTTGGTACATATCTTTTTGTGAATGTGTGTTGTTTAGAAAAATTGTTCTTGTATATGTTGGCTTTACCCTTGTGCTGTGAACTTTTTACGGTAAAAATTGTCTGTTTTTCTTCCTGGTCCCACAAAACTAATGAAGCTCTGGGAAGAGCTGTCACTTAGTAGAGTTTGGCAGCCTGGAACCAGGAAAACAAGATATTTCTTAGTGGATAGATAAGACTTGCTTTCATATTGTTAACCAAGGGACCACATATACCTCAAATATTAAATGAACCTTAGCGCTTGAGAAGCAGTTAGCAAAAATTTGACTTGCAGCAGCAGAGGATCTGAAACAACCCAAAGCACACCATTTTAACCCAGAGCACACCATTTTCACTAAATGCGCAAATTCTCAAAAAAACCAAGGATATTCCTCTCCACAAAGAGAAAAGTCATTGTCCTTTAAATGAAAAATATTACAGTGAAATCCACTTAAGAAGAGGATTTTCTATTTTCAGGGAAACAATCTGCTCAGCAGATGGCCTTCATGTATAAGGCCTTGATAGCGTCAGGAAACTATCTTCCTGAAATGCAGAGGAAGAAAAGTTGATTTTCTGGGTGTATGTGTTCTTCAAATGGAGACAGTTTTTAAGTGATAAAAAGTATGGCAAGATTACTTGATGCTCCAAATTTCCATGCTCCTGCTTGGACATATGCTAACCAAAGATTTTTTTTTTTTTTTTTGGTTAAGGAGACAGAAAGTAAGCTAAGGTTTTTGGAAAGATTAATTATTAATATAAGCAAAATTCTCACTCAGTTTTCTTTATGCATTCTTCTCCTTTCCTAGATAATTTTTCCTTTAACTACCTTAAATTAACTAATGTTGATACCTTTTTCAGATCCCAGTTCGTGGTCAGTTTCACAGCAGAGCTTGAGTTCCCAGCTCCAGTTAGATCCTCCCATGTATGCAATGTCATATTGTTCTGTACAGAGGTTGAAAGCCAAGTGAATGATGGAAAATTTGAAATGTGCTGTTGATAGCAGAGCCTTCTGTGATGATAAAAGTGCTTTATGTCTTCCTGGTCCATTATGGTAGTCACTAACCATGTGTGGTTATTGGGTACTTCAAATGTGGTGAATGCAACAAAGAACTTGAGCATTTAATTTAACTTTGAGTTGATTGAAATTTAAATTTAAGTGGATACATGTTGGTAGTGGCTACTGTGTTGATCTTGTAGGCTTTTAGGAAAATGGCAGTATAAAAAATCCTGTCAGTTTGGATTCAGTGTCAGAGGGACAGAAAGGAGAGCTGAGGATTAGAAAACTGAAAACCAAAAAGAGCATGCTACTACTCGGTTCCAGCCAGTTTTTGAAAAGAGTAGTAAGAAACTTTTATTTTACTGTGAACTTTCCTCATTTAAAAAATATTGACAGCTATCTAAATTTCTAGGCTAGATTTTGCTTGTATGTCATCGTTTCGTGAGTTACTTCTTATAGTAAGTATCACTGTTCGAAGTATTCATAGAATTATTTGTCTCTCCAATAGAATCTAAGAGACTATACCTGCCTTGTTCTCTATTACAAATTAGTGCTTGGGTTTTGATTGAGTAGATGAGTAATGATATTCATTGAATGATTATTGTATGTATAAGGGAAAGTTAAAGGAAAAGGTTAAAAGAAGGAAAGCCTAAGAAGAGATAAGCAATTTGATCCTTCAGTGAAACCCAACTTGCTGTACTATATGAATGAACAGTTGTCTCATTGGGAAAAATAAATCTTTCTGAATATGACAGTGTGTTTCAGGAAGAGATCAGGTCTGAGACAAACTCAGTGTGTGACCCTGAAGAAGGGAGAAGTGATGCAGATCAATATTCTGGGCAGGAGAGGCTCTTTGTGAAATTAGTTACTCTGCCGTACATCCTAAAGGAAATCAGGAAAAGCTCGTTGTTTTAAGACAACTGGGAAAATGCTTCTGCTGCTTCTAGTACTTGTCATGGTGTCTATTCCTCAGCTGAAGGCATTCTTACTATCACTATGTATTTGTCTTAGAAATTCCCAGGTTCATGTTTTAAAATAGGTTAAGGATGCTAGGTTCAGATCTTTGACTTTAATAATGGAATTACATTTTTTGAGGTGTTCCTGTAAAATGGAAACAGGGAATAGATCTTTTGCAAATGGGAAGGGGCCCAAGAGATAGATGAGAAGGGGAGGGAGGTGAGGGGAAGGGAAAGTCAGAAGAGTAATCATTTTGTACTACAAACATGTACTAATAAATTTTTTAAAACTTCTGAAGTTTAATGAAATGAAATTATCTGCCTTCCATTTACCCATTTGCACTCATAAAATCCCCAAGCTAAAGGAAAAGTGTCCTTTCTAATCATGTGTGCCATTTCACTATGTTCCAGTGTTGACTATTAAAGCAGTTGCTTTGAATTGAATAAAACACTGCAAATGTGTAGTGCATGAGAAATAATTTCAAGGAAAGAATGAATTATGTTTTTTTAATGCTATTCTTCTATATTTACCTATGGTTGAGGTTCATAGAAGTTTTCAAAGATACAGAACCATAATAGTTTCACATTCCTATTACTGTTGGTGCTCTTAGTACTCTTGTAAGAAAGAAGTGTGTAAAAAAGCACTGGTTGGCATAAAAGTAGCCCCCAAAATGTGGACATTCTAGTCCCTAAAACCTGTGATTATGTTACCTTACAAGGCAAAAAATCCTGTAGATGTGATATTAAGGATCTTGGGATGGAGATTATTTAGATTATTTATGTGAGCCCAATGTAATTAATAAGACTCTTTAGAAGTGAAAGTTGCTAGAGAGTCACCATAAGAGAAGGAAAAATAGTCATGGAAGCAGAGGGCAGAGCGATGTGCTTGCTGCCTTTAAGATGGAAGGAAAGTGACCGTGAGCCAAGAAATTCAGGCTTCTTTTAGAAAATGCAGGAACGAAGGGGTCAGATCTATCCTCCAGCCTCCACAATGAATGCAGCCCTGCTCACTGTACTCCAGTGAGACCCTTTTTGGCCTTCTTAGCTACCGAAGCAAACAAGGTACAAATCTGTTATTTTAAGCCATTAAATTTGTGGTAATTTGTAACATCAACATTGAAAAATTAATAATCTGATGTATAAAATGAGATCTATTTACAGATAATGACTTTATTTTCCACCCCAGTTATTAGTCACTTTCCCATTGCTGGGATAAAATATTTCCCACACCCACAATTTAAAGGAGTAGAGGTTTATTTTGGCTCAGGGTTTCAGAAGATTTTGTCCATCATTGATTGGCAGAAATGGCACAGCAGAATAGCACAGTGAAACTACTCATCCCATGGCAGTCAAGGAGCAGAGAAAGCAAGTGACACATTTGTAATAGGAATGTGAAAGCTTTGATGAGCCAGTGACAAGAATGTGTCCTTGCCAGTCATGCCCCTAGTGACCAGTCAGTGTCCTTCAAGCAGGCTTCTATCACATTCAGCTATGAACTAATCAGTGAATTAATGGAAGCATCAGTATAGTGCCCTCCTGGTCTCCCCCGTGATCTGAGTACATGAGACTTTCAAAATCAAAACAACTGAACACATGAGGCTTTTGAGGGATATTATGTATCTAAACCATAACACTAATTATTGTCATATATGATTTGTCTGATAAGAATAGTCACTTGTCTAATATATTATTTGGGCATTTCTGTTGCAGGATACTGGTTTAGGGGACTGGGAATTCCATGATGAGCAAACCCCATTATAATCTAGACTTTGAGAAAAATGTGTTCCATGAAAATAGGTATCAAATATCTAAACATGTATTTAGTCACATACATGGTATTATAAATAAAAGTACAAATGTGTATTCTGAAGAAGTAGCTAGGGAGGGCTTTTCAGGGGTTATGATTGTGGGCTTTCCAGAGGCTGTGATGCAGAGTGAAAATTAACAGGAAAACAGAATAAGAGAGAACATTACAGGTACTAGGCACCGTATTAATATACAAATTCACTGTATTAATATACAAATTCTGCACTGTACCTGGGAAGCTGTGGTTTCTATATGGGGTAAAGCATTATGCATTTATTTTTATTTTTAAAATAAATTTTATTGAGTATATCTAAGGATTACAGTGTTATGTTATGGGCTACACACAGTTGCTATAGTGAAGACTAACATACCTATTATAGTTGTTTTCTTTGAGAACAAGAACAGTTAAAAATCTTAACAGAAATCCTCGATACAGTATAATTTTATTAACTTTAGTCCCCATTTTGTACGTTGTTTCTAAATGTGTTCATTCTACATTCCTATTCTGTATTCTTTGACCTACATTCCTCCACTCCCTCCCCATATCCTTGATTACCACCTTTTCATTCTCTATGTCTGTGTGCTTGAAGCTTTATTTATTACATACCTATTAAATATTGAGGCAAGAGACCAGACTCTTTCATAGAGTGCATGGAGAGAGGGTATGTCTCATATAATCATCCTTCTTTCTGTTTAAATGGCCTCATGCTTAACTGTACTCCCAAGAACACCTTCCACTTTTGGCAGATTCCACAACTTTTCTCCTGTATAACCTAATATGTTTCTTCCTCTAACATCTGTTGTTTGCTATCTTTCAACCAGAGATATCCTTCCAATCTTACACCCACCTTTGCACTGATTTCCCCAAGAGTGGTCTGTTTTCCCTCTGCGTCTAGTACTCTTTTTTTCTGCTTAGACACTAAACCAGTTTGTGCATACTAGGAATTGTCCACATGGCTGTGTATCCATGGACATACTTGAGATAGGGGAAGACAGGAAAGGTGTATTTCATCTGTACAGTGCTTTGACCAGGATGTATTTTAAATCAATAGTTACATTATTGAATTATGAATAGAAATCTGCTTGAGTAGGTGGCATAATACTAAAGTTTTATTTACATTTTAAATTAGATTGTTTTAAAAGTTAACTTTCCTTATTTTCCCCATTAGTTGCCATTGTATAGTTTTTAAAAGAAGTGTTGATGTTTATTTATTTTTTAAAGTTTCTACTGTTTGGCTGAGTTGTATTACTTTTTTCTGAGTAACTTCATTCATGCTATGTAGTCAATTTCCATTATATTTCACATAGCCTTTGGTTATGTCAATATTTGACAATACTGCTATGAAATAATTGCTGAATTTACTTTTGAGTGCATTCATTTCGTATTCCCTGGGTTTTTTTTTTAAGCTCTCCTTTTAGGGAAGACTTTCAGAAGTGTGTGGTTTGATGATTATGATTTCCTGGAAATTCTGAATGATTGCAAAATGATTCACTCAGTAAACATCTTTGACTGCATTTGCAAATCACATGGTAAAGTTTGTAGGTGTCTTTGTCCATCAGCCATTACTCTGCTAGAAGTAAGTGAAAAAGATTAATGTCCATGTAAATCTTCTCAGCCTTTTTTTTTTACACAGCCGGCATTATTTAGAACCATGTTTTTCTTGTGTTTGGATATAGTGCATTAGCATCACTTGGGAATTTGTTAGAAAACCAAACTCAAAGCTGACCTGGTACCTCCTGAATCAGAAATCCTGGGACTGCATCCACTAGCCTGTATGTGAACTAGTCCTTCAATGATTTTAGTACACACCAAAGTTTGATTAATACATAAAGAGAGAGAAAAAAAATCTTTGGATGATGACCACTCTACTATTACATGCTCTTGATATGCAAGATGTGAACTAAATCTTGCTTTTCTGTTTAGCTTTTTTTCTGAGCTTCCTCTGAGGATATTACCACCTTGTGATTTTGTTTGCTTATTTTTAATCTCAGTATTGGAATATTCAATTATATGTGTCTAGGAAATATTTTATTCTTTATTTAAAAAGGTAGTTGGTAGAGGTACACACATTTGAATAAATTGCTATAAATGGTTGTTTGTGATACTATTCAGTTCTCTTACAACTAATTGAAAGAGATTTCCTTATTAGAAGTCATTTTTCTGTCTTGAAGTGAAAAATTTTGGTGTAATCATAAATTTGGGGTGTGACATTATGCTTGAGGCTTTAGTACATGAGAAGAAGAGTTCACTTTACTAAGAAGCAAGCAGAGATGCTGGGAGGGAAAGCCACTTGTGTTGGTTACTTTTCTTTCATTGCTGAGACAAAATACCTGATGCCCAAAATGAAGGAAGGAAAAGTTTATTTAGCTTACAGTTTGTCGAGGTTTCAGTCTGTGATCAGTTGGCAAAGTGGCACATGACAGAGGGCAACAGTTCATGGCAGTGAAAGATGGAAAAAGCAGCAAGAACGAAAGGATCAGAAAAGGAGGAGTGTGAGAGAAGGCTTTCTGTCCCTTATATTGTATGTAGTCTACCCACCCTAGGGTGGGTGTAGCACTGATATCCATAATCCCAGCAGTGGACCATGAAACAGTCAAAAACTCTATTAATACATGAGGTTTGGGGGACATTGAGACACAAACCATAACACCACTCATTTAAAAGTGAGCTGGGATGTGCCTATGTCCTGGTCCAAAGTCTTTGCTCTTTACCACTGCACATACTGTCTCACTAGGTATTGGGGTGTAAGATGGTATCAAGCAATGGCTGCTCTCTGACCTCTCTACTCCCAGAGGGTCTGTGTTCTCCAAGCCCTTGAAATCACACTGATCTTTTCTCCTCACCAAAGCAGATATTTCCTGTCCAGGAAAACTTTTCAAAAGCTTATTAGATCACAAGATAAGCTAAAAAGGTTATTTAAGCTATGGTTTTCAGGCCTTTGGAATTAAAAAAATACAGTATGTTGTGCATGTGTGTGCACACACCTGTGTGTAAATAGATATCAAACCTTTGAGGATGGATATAGGGTTGCCATACTTTTATTTTTCCAGTTTAAGAAATTGTTAAAAAAAAAAGCAGCTATCATCAAATACCTGCATCATTTTCAATCTCAGACATTTTCTCTTTTTTCAATACTCAGTCCCTAGATATTGTCTTCTGGGGTACGGATCTAAATACCATCCCTTTACTAATGACTCACCAACTTATATCTTTGACCTTAGTCTCAGTTTTGTATTTTAGTCATTGTTTTAACTGTTACTGTACTCCACTTGTGTGTTTAATATCCATTGCAAATACCTGGAGTCCAATCCATGTTCTTGATTCCTTCCAATTGATTTGGCCTTCTTCGAGTGTTCCACATCAGGACAAAAGCTGTACCATTATGTTTTGATCTCTCTTTCTCTTGTATTTGGTTCTTGAGTAAGTCCTGTGGGATCTACTGCTAGCATACATCTGGAATTTACTCCTTTCTTTTTATCTTCACTGACAGAAGCCTTGCCTAAACTACCATTCGTCATGCCTGAGTTTTAATAACCTCTTGATTGTTTTATTTCTTGCCTCTTGCATTCTGTTTCCCATATAGTATCCAGAAAAGTCCTTTAAAAATTCAGGCCATGTTCTCCTGCTCAAAACTTTCCCATGGCTCTTGTCTCATCCAGAATAGAATCCAGAGTCCTTTACTAATAATAAGTCATGTGGATTTTATGTACCCCTAATAAGATGAGATGACAACATCACTTCTCCTTGTGATTTTCTTCCCCAAACTTGGGCTAAATACCTGATCAGTACTATTCATAACTGCAAGGGCATGACAAATGAGGAGGGACTGAGAAATTATTGAAAGAGAAGAGACAAAAGAAACTTGACTGAATGTAGTGCAGTATTCTGGAATGCTGGAACCTAGAACAGAAAAATGTGTTAGTAGAAAAAATGGTAAAATCTACAGTTTAACAGTATTGTAGTGATGTTATTTACTTATTTGATAAATATACCATGGTAATGTAAGATAGTTAACCTTTTGGAAAACTGGCTCAGAGATGTATCTTCTGAATTATCTTTGTAGCTATTCAACACATCTAAAATTATTTCAAAATTAAATTTTACTTAAAAATGCCAAAATTTTTATAGCGGCCCTTGAGAGCCTGCATGATTTGAGTCCCATTAAGTCACTAGCCTTGTCTTTTACAACCATCCTACTTTACCCCACAGTAACCTCTCTTGTATGTACCAAGTTTGTGTTTGTTGCTAGGCCTTCATACCATCTGTGTCTCATTCTTGGAGCACTCTTCCTTCAGTGCATGACTGGCTCCTAGTCTCTCCCAGGTATTTGCTCAAAAACTCAGAATGGGAAGGGGCTTCTTTGAACCTCTGTCTCCCTTCATATTACTCATTACTACTTTATCCTGATTTATGTATCTCTATAGATAGGTGCACTTGTCTTTCTCCTTCTACTATAATAAAAGCTTCCTGAAGCAGAGATTTGTTTTATTTACTCTGTATCTCAAGAGTAATACCTTTGTAGATGATGTGGATTTGTAGTAGATAATTGTTGAATGAATAGCTAGATTTTTTTTATTTATAGAAAAAAAGCAAAACAGAAAAAAAGGTAGAAATAATACAGAATTTCAAAAAAAATAACACTAAGAAATCACTAGTTGATAATTTACATATTGTTATCTTAGGAGTGGTTCAAGTTACAAAATAAAGGCATAAAAGTAGACTGACAAACAATGACAGCACAAACTATTCTGTTTGATAAACTAACAAAAACTTAGTAGTATGGTTATCTGTCTTATACACTTAAACATGCATCCAGTTATATCCTTTAGAACACTTTCTTTCCCTTCCATTATTATAATATCTATTATACATTATGGATCTTATTATCCTTTCAATTTTTATTATTTTTTGTACTAGAGAGACAATGTGATATTTACAAATATGAGTCTGATTTATTTCACTTATGAGGATAGTCTCAAGTTGCTTCCATTTACCTATAAAAGCCTCAAGATCATCCTTTTGTATAGCTGAGTAACATTCCAAGGTATGAAAATACCACATCTTTTTCATCCATTCTGCAGTGGATGGGTATTTTGGTTGTTTTCAAGATTTAGCTATTACAAATTGTGCTGCTATAAACATGGGTGCACATATATCACTGTGCCATGAACTTTTTAATTTTTCTGGGAAAATAACTGGGAGGGGAATAGCTGGATTGAAAAGAACTTCCAATCCTAGTTTTTTGAGGAATCTCTATACTGATTTCCACAGTGACTGCACCAATATACACTCCCACCAACAGTGGAGAAGTGTTCCTTTTTCCCTGCAGCCTCACCAACATTTATTATCAGTTGATTTATTGATGGCATCCATTCTTTCTGGAGTGAGATGAAATCTCAATGATGTTTTAAATTGTATTTCTCGAGTGATGGTAAACATTTCTTCATGTTCTTATTTGCCATTTGTAAATCTTCATCTGTGAAATGTGTGTCCATCTCAGATGCCTGTTTTTAGCGAGGGTCTTTGAATTTGGGGGGCTTGATGTTTTTCAGTTCTTTATATATTCTGGATATAAGTCCTTTGTCTGAAGGATTACTGGCTAAAATTATTTCCTATTCTGTGGGTTTTCTTTTTACCTTGTTGGTGATTTCTTTTGAAGTGCAAAGTTTTTTTTAATAATATGAGATCCCAGTTGATTCTTTGAAGTATTTCTCACGTGGTTTGCATTTTGTTCATGAATTCTATGCCTGCCCCAAGATTTCTACCTATCTTGTCTTCCAGTAGATTTAGTGTTTCTGTTTTAATGTTTAGATCTTTGATCCATTTTGACTTTAGTTTAGTGCATGATGGTAGATATGGGTCTAGTTTCAGTCTTTGGCATGTGGAAAGCCAAGTTTTCCAACACCATTTTTTAAAGAGGTGATCCTTCTTTCAGTGAACATGTTTAACTCCTTTGTTAAATGTAAGGTGGCTGAGTGTCTTTTTAGTTGTGTTTGCATCTTCTAATCTTTTCCATTGATCCTCAGATTTATTTCTTTGCTAGTACCATGCTGATTTTATCACTGTAGCTTTGTAGTATAATTTCAAGTCAGGAATTGAGATTCCTCCTGCCTTGCCTTTGTTACCCAGAATCAGCTTTGCTATTCTAGGTTTCTTCTGTTTCCAAATGAATTTTTAGAATGATTTCCCTAGATCTGTAAGATATGATAATGGTATTTTGATTAGGATTGCATAAAGCCTGTATAACAGTTTTGGGAGTCTGACCATTTTCTCAGTGTTGATTCTTCCTAACCAAGAGCAAGGAATATCCTTCCATTTTCTAATATCTTCTTCGATCTCCTTTTTTAGAGAAGTATAATTTTTAGCATATAGGTCTTTTACATTCTTGGTTGATTCCTAAGTATCTTATTTTTTTAGAAATTGTGAAAGGCAATATTTCCATCATTTCTCTCTCAGTTTTTCGTTAGTGTACAGGAATGCTTTCAGTGCACTGATTTTCAATCACAAAGTTGACTTTGTATCCAACTATACTGCTGAATTTGTTTCTTGTCTCTAGTAATCTTTTAATGGAGTTTTTGAGGTCTTCTGTCTAGAATATCATGTCATCTGCAAATAGTGATAATTTAACTTTTTTTCTTTTCTATTTGTATTCCTTTTATTTCTCTCTCTTGTCAGATTGCTTTGGCTAATATTTCCAGAACTATATTGAATATATAGGAATGGTGATAGTGGGCATCTTTGTCTTGTTCCTGATTTTAGAGTGAAAGCTTTCAGTTTTTGTCTATTTAGTATAATGTTGGCTGTTGGTTTGTCATAGATGGCCTTTATGAGATTGAGGTCGATACCATGTAGTCCAAGTTTTTGTAGCGTTTTTATCATGAACAAGTTTTAGATTTTATCTAAAGATTTTTTGAATCTATTGAGATGATCATATGATTTTTGTTTTTGGCTCTGTTCATGTGGTGTATTTATTGATCTGCATATGTTAAACCATCTCTGCATTCCTGGAATAAATCCTACTTGATCATGATGTATAATCTTCTTGATGATTTGCTGCATTCTATTTGCCAATATTTTATTGAGAATCTTTGCATCAATGTTCATTAGTGAAACTGGCCTATAGTTCTCCTCTCTGGTTTTGGTATCAGAGTAATACTTGACTACAGGAATGAGTTAGGAAGGATTGCTTCCCTTTCAATTTCATTGAAGAGTTTGAGGAGCATTGGCATTAAATCTTCTTTAAATTTCTTGTAGAATTCAGCCATGAATCCATCAGGACTTGGGCTTTTCTTTGTTGGTAAGTTTTTAATAATGTTTTCAATTTCAATAGCTTATATTGGGTTATTCAAAATTGTTATGTTTTTTGATTGAACTTTGATAGTTCAAAGTTTCTAGAAATCTGTTTATTTCTTCTGTGTTTTCCATCCTATGTGAGTAAAGATTTTCAAAGTAGGTATTCATGATCTTTTGAATTTGCATGAGATCTGTGGTAATTTCTCTCTTTTGAGTCCTTATTCTGAGAATTGGAGTTTTTTTCTTCTTTTTCTTGATAAGGTTGGCTAGAGGTTTATCAATTTTTTTTATTTTCTCATAAAACCAGCTCTTTGTAGTCTTTTTTTTTTTTCTGCCTCTGGGATAGGAACTCACAACCTCACATTTACAGAGTGGGGCCTTAGCCAACTAAGCTAAAACCAGGAGAACATAAAACCAGCTCTTTGATTCATTAATTCTTTTTTTTTGTTTGTTTGTTTTGTTTTGTTTCAAATGCATTAATTTCTGCTCTGATCTTTACAATTTCCTCTCTTCTATGAGCTTTGGGTTTGACTTGCTCTTCTTTTTCTAGAAGCTTGAGATGTAGCATTAGGTTGTTTATTTGTGCTTGTTCCTTTTTCTTGATATGACAATTTATTGCTATATATTTCCTTCTTAGGAGTGCTTTCATTGTGTCCCGTAGTTTACAATATGTTGTATCTGCATTTTCATTGAATTGTAGGCATTAATTAATTTCTTCTTTATTTGCACCTGTAATCAATTGTTCAGGAGGTTGTTATGTAATTTCCATGTATTTATGCAGGCTTTACAGTATCTTTTGTCATTAATTTCCAATTTCAGTGCACTATGGTCAGATAATATGCATGGGATAATTTCAATCCCTTTATAATTGTTTAAGAATATTTTATGGGGTAATAAATGGTCTGTTTTGGAGAATATCCCATGCACAGCTAAGAAGAATGTGTATTCTGAGGTGGTTGGGTAGAACTCTCTGTCACCATCTACTAGATCCATTTGTTCACAGGTTTGATTCAGTTCTATTATTTTTTTGCTGACTTTTTGTCTAGTTGATCTATCTCTTTGTGACAATAGGGTAGTAAGGTCCTCTATTACAATTGTGTTCTTATGTATTTGGTTTTTCATGTCCATTAGTATTTGTCTTATATAGTTGGGTGCTCCTGTATTTGGTGCATATATTTAATAATTGTTAGTTCTTCCTCTTGAATTTTTCCACTAAAAATATGTAGTGACCTTCTTTATCTCTTTTCTTGTTCTGGAAATTGTGGTCATTTTAATCTCTATTTAGTATGTCTTTCACTATTCTTTCTAAGGTTGGTTTGGTGGACATAAATTTCCTCAGTTGTTCTTTGTCATGGAAGTATCTTGTTTGTCCATTAAATTTCAAAGAAAGTTTTGCAGGATACATCAATCTGCTTGAAAGTTGTTTTCTTTCAGGGCTTGAAATACTTCACTCTAAGCTTAACTTAAGGGTTTGTGCTGAAAAGTCTGCTGTGATTCTAATGGGCTTTCCTTAATAGGTGATTGTGTCTTTCCTTTAACAGCTTTTAATATTCTGTTTTTATGCTGTGTGTCTGAGATCTTAATTATTATATGTATGGGTATAGGTTTATGTTGTTTGTGACTGTTTGGTGTCCTATATGCCTCACTTATCTGTTTATCAGGTTCTTTCTCCATGTTTGGGAAATTTTCTGCTATTATTTCTGTAAATATTTTACCAGTGTCATTCATGTTGACTCCTGTATCTTCATTGATAGTTATTAGTATTACATTGTTTCTCTTGGGATCACCTTGAAGCTGCTGAATTGACATTTCATGCTGCTTTGTTATTTTTAAAAGTTCTATTTTTTCATGATTGCCAGCTGTGATCCTGTCCTCAAGGTCCAAAATTCTTTCCTCAGCTTCATTTAAATGGTTTTGCCAGCTTTCAATAGAATTTTTTATTTCTTGAATATCTCTTTGAGTTTGTTTCATGGATTCTGCTTGTTTTCTGTATTGTTTATTCAAGGTTTCAATCAGTTTCCCATGCTCTTGTACTTTTTTTTTTAATCTACTTCTTCTCTAACTATGCTGAGGAACTCCTTTACAAAGCTTGTCATTTCTGTCTTTATATGACAAACTATTTCTAGTTTGATTTCCCCTATAGCACCATGGATTTGTTTCTTTATTTCACTTGCTATCTTTTCAGAGATTTCAGGTGTATGACTTTTAAAGTCCTCTATTTCAATGTGTCTTGTACTTATACCTGATGGACTAGATGTTTGAGATTGCATTTTGCATTTTCATTTTGTCGTTTTCACCTTTTGGGCTAATATTTTGTCTTTCAGTCCCACTAGTCTCTACTGCCGGTACTGTGTATCTTAGGGTCCTACTATGTGGTTGATCTTTGTCTATTTGCTGGTTACCACAATGAGGAGAGGGCCAGTCACCTGCATTCCTCCTGCAGGGCCTTTAGGTGAGTCCTATATTTGAGTCCTATATTCTTCCTAGGCTGACTAGCCTAGGAGTATTGATGTATCACTGTTACTATGTCTTCATGTTGTTCCAGGTCACCAGATGTCCCTGTCTATAGTGTTTGTCTCGGCTGGGACCCTACTGTGTCACTGGGTGACTCATGAGCCCTTTTAATTTTCTCTAGGTTGGGGAAGGCCTTATTGGCTCCCTCCTCAACCCACCTGATGTTCTCTGTGTGGAGGAAGGACCCACCCACACTCTTGCCAAGCTCACCACGGTCCTATCACTGCAGGGAACTGCGCTACTGCTCCTTTTACCCACTGAATATCTCTATTTTAGGAGCAAAGTCACCACATTGATGGAAGCCTGCCGATTTTCTCTGTTTCGATGAGGGGTTACTGAGTCTCCCATCAACCCAGCAAGGCTAATCCACTGTAGTCCAAGATTCTGGAAGGAGGAGTGGCAGCTGAAGATCCACAGCAATACTAGGTCCAGGAGGGGTTGAATCCCTAGAGGGTGGTGGGAAGGTGGGTGTGGAAGTGGCCTAGTCTCCGAGGTGGAGGTCCAGGGTCCAAGGGGGAGGGAGGGCAGCCGTGGAAGCTCCCTGACCTCCAAGGTGGAAGTCTGGTGTCCGAGGATGGTGAGAGGGCAGGTGCAGAAACAGCCTGCCCTCTGAGGTGGAGGTCCAGGGTCAGATGATAGCTAGATTTTTAAAAAGTGAATATTGTACAGAACAAGTTTTCATTTTGGTATAATTATACATGCATGTATCATGCTTTGATCCTCTCTACTACTAGTTATTCTCTTTTCCTGTATTTCCTTTCCTTCTGTTCTGTTCTTTCCTTTTTAATGTTATCCTTTCTACTCCAGTGTCATCTAGGTGTTTCTTATGATTCCACATATGAGAAAAATACACAATATTTGTCTCTTCTGAGTGTTGCATATTTTGCTTAATGTGAGAATCTCCAATTCCATCTATTTTTCCACAATTGCATGATTTTTCTTTTTCTTTGTGACTGAATCATATTCCACTGTGTGTATATCTATATCTATATCTATATCTATATCTATATCTATATCTATATCTATATCTAATATTTCCTTTCTTCATTCATCTGGTGTTGGACAACTAGACATATTGTATAGGTTAGCATTTGTGCTGCAGTTAACATGGGTATGCAAGTATCTGTATAGTATTGAATTTTATCCTTTTGAAACTATATCAAGGACTGACATAACTAGATAAAATGGCAGTTCTATTTTTAGTTTTTTGAGGAATCTCCATATTGATGAATAAGTAGAATTTATAAAAATTTATATTCTCAGAAGAGGCAGTAATCCTTGAAATGGAATGCATTTAGTTTTATGAAAAATTCATAAAATTTTTTATTTGTTGTCTTGTGGATTAGTGAAAACTTAATAGCAAATTAGCATTGGGCTACCAGCTAGGGTTTTAGGGCCTTGGGCTAGGTCTTCCTGCCTTCAAAAGAAAGTGGTATTTTGGTTATTCTAAACTCATGATATCTGATACAGTAGCCACTAACCACATGAGGCCGTCTACATTAAAATTAATTAAAGTTAAGTAAAGTATAAAATACAGTTCTTCTGTTGTACCAGCCACATTTCTTGTCCTCAATGCCACATGTGGCTAAGTGACTGCTATGCTGGGCAGCACAGATTTAAAACATTTCCATTGTTGGAAAATGATTATATTAGTGGCACAGCTTTAGACAAACACTGTCTTTATGTCTTTCAGGTCATAAAAATGAAATGACAATAACAGCAGCTATAGTTTGTTGACACTCTGTTTCAGCAAATGTGCTCTCTCCTTTGTAAGTTTTCTTTCAATCTCTAGATCTTTGGGAGAGATACTATTTTCTTTTCTTTCTTTCTTTCTTTTTATTTTTTCTGCTTGAGAAAGTTGAAAGTCAAGGAGAATAAGTTAAGTTTCTTAGGGCCATACACCTGGTAAGCCTAGTTTCAAATTCAAGATTGCAGTCAGTGTCAGTTTTGTAAGCACTGCATTTCAGAGAAGCAAGATTCATAGCCCAGAGGAATTATTTTAATGAATTTTTCCATAGCCATCTCTCACGTTAGATAGCAGGATAGCCAGGATATGTTTGTATTTTTCCCTGCTTTTGAGTTTATCAGTAATCTCTTGTTTTATCTGTAAAATATCTTTTCCTAAACTGACTTTCCACATGATGAAGAATAATAATAGACCCATGCCTATCACTGTGCACTAAACTGAACTCATAATGTATCAAAAATCTAAATATTAAAACTAAACCTACTGGAAGACAAAGTGGGTAGAAGTATTGAAGACATAGGTGTAGGCAGAGAGTTCATGAATAAAGCCCTAACTGCACAATAAGTACTTTAAAGAATCAACAACTGGGATCTCATCATATTAAAAAATTTTTGCCCATCAAAAGAAATCACCAACAGAGTGAACAGGAAACCCATGGATTGGGAAAAGATTTTTGCCAACTGCCTCTCAGGCAAAAGAACATATAAAGAACTGAAAAAAATCAGGCTCCCCAAATTCAAAGACCCAATCTAAAACCGGGCATCTGAGATAAATACACACTTCTCAGATAAAGAAATACAAATGGCATATATATATATATATGAAAAAACATTCAGTATCATTGGTTATTCAAGAGATGCAAATTAAAACAACACTGAGGTTCCATCTCCAGAAAGAATAGATATCATCAATAAATCAACCAATAATGAATGCTGGTGGGACTGTGAGGAAAAAGGAGCATTTCTCCACTGTTGCGAGTATAGACTGGTTCAACCATTGTGGAAATCAGTGTGGAGAGTCCTCAAATATCAAGGATTAGAGGTTTCATTCGACCCAGCTATTCCCCTTCTAGTATACCACAGTGATATATGTGGACCTATTTTTTAGTAGCACAATTTGAAATAGCTGAATCTTCTAAACAACCCAAATGGCCAACAAACAAGGAATGGATAAAAAAAGATGTGGCTTTTTTATAGTACTCAGCCATAAAGAAGGATAAACTGGAGACTTTTATAGGTAAATGCATACAACTCAAGACCATACTCATAAGTGAAATAAATCAGACCCATATGTGTAAAAATCCTATTGTCTCACTAGTGTAAGAAACTGAAAGAGTAAATAAGGTCTAAAATGTACAATAGATATTGTGAAAGGAGAAGAAATAGCTCAAAAGAAAAGAACAACTGGGATGGGGGAGAGGAGAAAAGAAGAAAGGGAAAAGAATACACACACACACACACACACACACGCATGCACGATAACTATGATAATTACGCCACTGCTTTCTGTTAGTTCATTGAAAAGAACTGTTTGTGCTTATATTGTTTGATCAATTTTCATGCATGTATCTTGTAATCTCAGCAACTGCTTTGAAGGTAACAATATGCAATATATTAATCATTGTTAAACTATTTTCTTGTTTTGAAATTCTCTATCATTGTTTTTATTGTTTTTTATTTTTAAAATAAAAAAGTAAATTGAGTTATAGAGCTAATACAGTCCATTTTCTTCGTGTCTAATAATATTGACTATTTCTCAAAATACTTACTGGCTACTCATATGTTTTCTTTAGTATAGTGTTCATTTAGATCTTTTGTTTACATTTTTTAATGAATTGTGTATTACTGACTTCTAAGGGTTGTTTGTATATGGTTGCAAGTATGTTATCATGTATTTTTTAAAAAATACTTTGTCTTAGTCTGTGTCTGGTCTTATTTTCTTAACAGTCTTTGGAAGAAATTTTGAACTTCTGATAAAACTCAAATTACCAACTTTTTTCCTTATAGCTTGTGCTTTTTAATTTTCTATTTAAGCAATTTTTTGCCTAACCACAAGTCAGAATTATTTCTCTGTTTTCTTCTAGAAGTTTTAGAGCTATGGCTACTATGCTTAGATCATTGACCTGTTTCAAGTTACTTTTCGTATTTAGTGAAAAGGAAGGGTCTAGTTTCTTTTCTCATCAAATATAAATATCTAGTTGTTTCAGTTTTTTAAAGCAAATCCTTTCCCCCATTGAATTGTATTAGCATGTGTTCAAATCAGTTTACCACATGCTGAGTCTATTTTTGGACTCTTCTTTGTTGTATTCATTGCTGTATCTTACATTAATACCATACTGTTTTTATTACTGTAGCCTTATCCTAAGTACTGAATTCAGGTAGTGTTGGGTCCAGCTTTGCATTTTCCTATATATTTTAGAAACAGGTCCTTGTCACATCCATACAACTTTTTAAATTCACTTATCAATTTTTACATTAAAGTCTGCTGGAATTTGATTGGTATTATATCTAATCTGTGGCTAATTTGGGAAATGATTAATGCTTTAAAGACATTGACTCTTCCAGCCCATGAGCATGATTTATCTCTCCATTTATTTTTTTCCCTTAGTTTCTCTTAGGAATGTTTATAGGAATGAACATATTTTTATTGAATTTATCTAAGTATGCCACATTTATGTTTTCTTTTTAATTTCAATTTCCAGCTCATTTTTGGTATGTAAAAATACAACTGATATTTGTGTATTGGCCTTATATGTTGTGACATCAATAAACTCAGTTGTTAGTTTTACAATTCTGGTATGTTCCTTGGGATTTTCCATGTAGATATTTATGTCATCTGCAAATAAAGAAATTTTACTTCTTAAAAAAATAAAATAAAATGTCTTTTCTTCATTCTGATTTGGTAATATCTGCCCCAAGTACTTTTGAATTCCTTATTGTAAATGTAAATGTAAATGTTAGTTGCATTCTCTATTAATGGGGATAGGTAGGGGTCCTTCTTCTAAAATGTGATAAAAGATAGCAGAGCCACATTATGGCTTTTGGTTTTGGATATCTCACTTGCAATTTTTTCTTGGAGTTGTGGCTAAGCATATTTTCTCTAAATGTACTCTATTAAGTTGGTGACTCATAGTATAAAGGTAAAGCCCCAGGCTTTGATAGAGCCAGATAATTGCACATGGCTCATCTGGAATGGAGACCATTGAAACATAAGGGTTGTTTTCTGAAAGTTGAAAGTAAAGAAATTCTAGACTGTTAGGAGAAAACCTTCTGAGGGATATCCTGATTGGTTTGAGATACTGTCCCAAAATTAGTCTCCTTAAATTAATGTAATATACCTAAGTCAGAGAGATTTTTTGTTTCTTATTTTCAGTTGTTTGTGTTTTTCATTAAGATATATACTCTGACCTTACATTGTATAAAGGGTATATTTTTTATAGTATGAAATACCTTCATTTTTGCCATATATTGTGTGAACATATATTGTTTTTTAGAGGTAACCAAAAAAGTAATTTATTTAGAATGGTTTTCCTTATCTAAAGCCTATATGACAAGAATGGTCTAATGCTCAGTAACTAAGCTATATTTTTATTACTGTTGTCACCATTTATAATTTGGATAATACTGTTCTGGAAGAGAAGAGATAATGGTGATGATTGACTGCTAAAATTCAGTCTGTTAGGCATGACCTGATTCTCTATGGCTTAAAAAAGGTAGAGGAATAAGTTTCCTTATTGCAGGTAAATGTGTCATAACTATAACTCTTATAATTGTTTCAAGTTCAATTACCATCATTTATAGTGTATTTTGAACTCTTTTGGCATGGGATCTTATAGTACTGTGACGGGAATGTTCAGATTACAAGGTAGCCCCCGTTCTATACCAGTTAATTGAGGAAATGCTACCAAGCTAGTGGCTTCAGAGTTCGGTGTTGAGTAGTAGATTGTAATTTGACAGGAAGAAATGAATTGATAGACCATGCCTGGGAGATGAGGGTGCACGGAGGCTTGGGAAGGCTAAATTGCTAAATTTAGTGATTCAAATGTGAGAAACTGCTCTTGGATGATAAATTTGGGTTCAGGGCAGTGAGGGTTTTAAATGCTCAGTAAAATAATTATTTTTAAATATAGAAGGAGTTGTAAGGGCAGTGGAGCACTGTGTTTTAGAGAGCTTAATTTGTCATTGGAGCTGTGCTATACATTTTGTATAATACTTACAGGCATGAGCCCTGGAATTAGACTGTCTTGCTTTGAATTCCAACAAAGTTAAATGTATCAAAGTCCCAGTTTCTGCATCTATAAATGGGCATGATAATAGCTTCTATCCCTTAGATTTATTCAAATATTAAGAAAAGGTAAGCGAAGCACACATCATAGCACCTTATCATGGCACTGTTGTTTTATATTTAACTTTGTTATTATCATTTGGGTTCAGAACACTTAAAAGCTTTTGTAATAATAATCCATGCTCCTATGTGTCCTGGAGTTTCCAGGACAAACTATAATAAACATTTGAATACCATTTTTATTATTTTAGTTTTTTGATGCAATTTATAGTTTATCTTTTTTGTGCTTTAACAAAATACTTACAAAAGTCATAAGCATTAATTACAGTTAGCTTTATAAAGAGTATACTGGTTTCTGACATACCTAATTCTGACATAGGCACTTTGTGAAGTTCTCTTCTGTCATGTGGCTCTGAATTCAAGAATCCTAAGGAAATAATCTTATTCCTCTATAGTAATTTGAAAGATTTTAAAAGACTTTAGTAATGACACTTGGATACTCCCTTGCTCTTTTCAATACTGGCTCCAAAATTTGTTTTATCACCTTTTAAGCTGAGAGATCTGATGGATTATTTTACTTAATTAATATAAGGGGCAATAGTGTAATGAAAATATCTTAAAAAGATATTATTTTTATTTTGCATATCATCAGAGATGCTTCAGTTAGCATTATGCCTTCTGCTCAAGTTATAATTAACATCATGAGAGATACTTGCCAGTCAAAGCAAAAAATGGCCTAACATATGAGATGTCAGACATATATGTCTGATGGCCTAACATATGAGATATCAGACATATATGTCAGACATATATGTTAGGAACATTCTGAAAGAATCAAGGACTGCCATATCATCCTTCATTGTTTTACCTTGTTAGTACAGTATTATCTTGGGGTTTTCTTGAGTGATTCTCTGATTAAAGACTAAAACTTTTTCAAAGTTTGTACTTAAGTGTGGTATCTAAGGTCCATTAGTTCTTACAATCTGTTCTGTATGTAGAAAGAGCCTCAGATGAGTAACTAGAAGATTCAAGTTCTATTCAGTTCTGATACTAACAGGATGCCTTGGGTAGCTGTTGTCATTTCTTGAAAATCAAGTTTGCTTTGTATCTGTGAAATTCAGGGCTAAAAGTGCTACAAGATTTATAGATCTAAGAATAGTAGAAGCACCAACTATGTGTAACCAACTTGCAGGTGGTAATAGGATAGGCTTTGCCCTCATGTAGTTTATAGGGCAGTACAGGAACTAGAAGTAAACATCAGTATCTCCACCCACTTAAAAAATATCTGCTTATCTGCTCTTGAAAGTCAGGGCCTTTGTACTTTGTGGTCTGTTTTGTTTGTTACTGTATATTCAGTAAATAAGAGCAGTGCCTGACACATGGTGAGCACTAGTTAATATATGCTAAGTAACTATGAGGGTTTGATTGAAAAATACAATGAATATTGAAACTTTTAAAAAATTCAAAATAAAGTCCACACTGTTGGCCAAAAACCATGCACTATTTGTAAAGTTTTAATAATGAAAAGTGTCAGTCAAAAGGATCTCTACTCTGTTGGTTTTCAATAGAATTACAAACATGTTTTGAGCTACAGAAGCATAGACTTTCAGCTTAAATAATCACAATCAGCATTTAAATAATCTAAATGCTTGTGGGATGTAGAGCTTAATTAATTCCAAGCTTAATTAGGGAAATGGAATGTAGGAATTTCCAGCCTCTTCAAACATGGCAGGTCAAAGGGGAGCTGTGACCATTTTGCTCAATCCAAATATACCACCATTTTCCAGAATATCCAAAAAGTACTCAATCTGATGCTGTAGGAGTTGTTGCTGTCTTTAACCCATTATGGCAAAGATGGGGTAGCCATATTATACAAGGAGAGAACAAGGGACAGACAGCGTGGTGGTTTTACACAAGTGCAGAATCAAGGGTGCTCTAGTGCGGTGAGCATGGCTCTGAGGACTTGAGTCCATGCTTGAATCTGCCAGTTATAGCATATATGAGTAATATAGTGTTAGGTATGGCCTTAAAAAGAAAGTAAGTTGTAACATGAGCTATAACATGAGTGAAACATGACAGCTTATATGACACCTTAAATGAAGTATTTAGAATAGTCACATTTAGAGAGGAAAAAAGAAGAATGGTGGTTGCTAGGTGTTTGGGGCAAGGAGAGGGATATGGAGTGTCTTTGTTTAATAGAGAACTTCAGTTTGGGGAGACATAAAAAAGTTCTGGAGATGGATGATGGTGGTGGTTGCACAACAGTGTGAATGTACTTGTTGCCACTGAATTGTATACTTCAAAATGGTTAAGAATGTAAATGTGTTGTCTATTTTACTGTACTTTAAAAATAATGAATAGAAAAATGTTTATACTTTTAAAATCATCACTTAGATCAAGATGTAGGGCATTTCCTGTCTCCAGAAGATCTCTCATTCTCTTTCTGTCAGTTATGTCCTAAGATAGTAGTTCTTGAAGTTAAATTTATATGGCTTGTTATCTTACATGTGGCTTCTATCACTGTTGTGCCTGTGAAGTTCTTCCATGTGGTTGTGTATATCAATAATTTGTTATGTTTCATTATTGGGTGGTAGTCTGCTTTCTGAATGTAACACAGCTTGTTGATGTAGTCTTCTGTTGATGATGTTTAAGTCATTTTGAGATTCTGTTTATTATATGTAATGTTGCTACAAACATTCCTGCACATATCTTCTAGTGGACATCTTTGCACATTCTACTGGGATGGACTTGCTGGATCACAAGGTAGTTTGGTAGATTCTACCAAATAGTTTTCCAGAGTATACTGATTTATACTTCAGCATTGTATGAGTGTTCTACATCTTCACCAGCTTGTGGTATCATGTCCTATGAGAAATAGAAATGCATAAAAAAGGGTAGATGGAAATGCTGGTTTTTGAGTGCTAAAGCAGTGCAGATAGAAGTTGAGCAGTGTCTGGGAAGTTTCTGAGAAGGAGGGCACAGGGAGAAATACCGCTTTTTATGACCTGAGATCTAATCAGGTTATAGGTCTCAGAGTGTGACTTGAAATAGGGAACCTTCCCTGTTGAGTTACTTAAAAATTTATTGGGCTTAGTCACCCTAAGAGCTGTTTTCCCTTTCTTCTACTTGAAGTTTAAGTCTACTTTTGTATTCTTACTCCCTATTCCCTTACAAAACTTGCTTGTGAACCAATTCCCGTTTGCCAATCCCATGTGAGCTGGTGTGTTTTGTGAAACCATATTTTATGGCACAATGCTGTGCATATATTTAAAATGAAGAATGGGAGTAACTGCTGTAGGGAGAGAAAAGCAAAGAATGTGAGGATCTATACAGAGGAGTAGTTTTTTTTGTTATTACCTATATCTAGCACATATAGTTTATAATCTTTTTGTAAATTTTTTTATTTTTAAAGAGGGTAAAGTTAAACATAACAAAACAGAACAAAAGTGATCATAAGATAACAATGTAAGAGACACAGATTTCAAAGCAAAACAACTGGAGATCTTCACTGTCTATCGTATTGTCTCTTGTTTTCTTCCAAATAGTTGTCCATATCTTCACATACAATGAATTCATACAAAACAAAATAGTATAGAACTGATCAGAACAGAATGATGAAGGCATTTAAGGTCATCAAGACCAGACAATAAGGAAGTCAGCAATGGCTGCCGTAATGTCTCTTACTCTCTTCACAATAGCTGTCCATACCTTCATGTATGTTGAAATTAAACAAAACACAACAAACTAAAATCACTCTAACCAAAGAATAATAGTATTGCTGGATTTCACATCGTGACACTATGGAATCAGCACTGGGTACCTTAGTGTCTCTTTTTCTTCAAAGTAGCTGATTATTTCATTGTGCATTATATTATCAGTTCTCATAGAATCTCATAGAAGTTCTACACATGCATGAGTCTCTGCATGTATGCCTATTCTTTCTATATTAGAGGGAAAAACAAAACAAACCAAGACAAAAATAAAACAAATTCCTAGAAAAACATGAAATGAAAAAGATATATAAAGAACAATAGCAAAGGGCCCAGAACACTGACAATATCGGCCTTCCAAACAAGGTGGTATGAGCATAACTATGGTTGTTATTTTCATAATGATCTTAAAGAGCTCCTCAGATCACTATAAAATAACATGCACAATTGTTCCAATCCTATGAATGTTACAAGTTCCAAGAACTTATAGAATTTGTAGTGTAATCATCTTAGCTATCCTAAGTGTGTTTATATATTTTAGACATTTTTTATTTTCCCTTCCTTTTTCTTTTTCCTCATTTTCCCTGAGATACTATTTTTTCCTCTTTAAGCAGATTCTTACCCTTTCACTGTAATATTGAGTTTTTTGTATCTTATGTACTCTTCCCATTTCTTACACTAGGGAGATTATACAGTATTCACACATGTGAGTTTGATTTATTTCACTTATGAATATGGACTCGAGTTGCATCCATTTACTTATAAATATCTCAATGTGATCATTCTTTATAGCTGAGTAGTACTCCATTGTAAAAAAATACCACATCTTTTTTTATCCATTCCTCAGTTGATGTGCATTTAGGTTGTTTCCAAGATCTGGCTATTACAAATTGTGCTGCTATAAACATGGGTGCACATATATCACTGTGGTGTGATGTTTTTAGTTCTTCTGGGAATATGCCCAGAAATGGGATAGCTGGGTCAAATGGGACCTCCAATCCCAGCTTTTTGAGGAATATCCAGACTGACTTCCACAGTGGTTGCACTAGTCTACACTCCTAGCAATAAGGCAGAAGAGTTCCTTTTTCCCTGCAGCCTCTCCAGCATTTGTTGTTGGTAGTTTTCTTTATCCTGGCCATTCTTTCTGGAGTGAGATGGAACCTCAGTGTTGTTTTAATTTGCATTTCTCTAATGACCAAAGATGCTGAACATTTTTTCATGTATTTATTTACCATTTGTATTTCTATTTGTATTTCTTCATCTGAGAACTGTGTATTCATCTCAGATGCCCATTTTTGGAACGGGTCTTTGAATTTTGGGGATCTGATTTTTTAAAATTCTTTATATATTCTAGACAGAAGTCCTTTGTCTGAGGGACTGTTCACTAAGATTTTTCCCCAATTTGTGGGTTTTCTTTTGGCTATGCTGGAGGTTTCTTTTGACATGCAAAAATTCTTTAATAGGATGCAATCCCAGTCTGTGAAGTATGTTGCTTGTGGTTTGATTCTTGTTCATGAATTTTCTACCTACCCCTATGTCTTCAAGATTTCTACCTATTTTGTCTTATAACAAATTTAGTGTTTCTGTTCTAATATTTAGATCTTTGATACATTTAGACTTTAGTTTAGTACATAGTGATAGGCAAGGGTCTAGTTTTAGTTTTCAGCATATGGAGAGGCAATTTTTCCAGCACCATGTATTGAAGAGACTAACTTTCTTCCAGTGAATGTCTTTGGCACCTTCATCAAAGATAAGGTGGCTGAGTGTGTTTGTAGTTGTGGTTGTATCTTCTAATCTATTCCATTGACCTTCAGGTCTGTTTTTATTCCAGTATCATGCTAATTTTATTACAGTAGCTTTGTAGTATAATTTCAAGTCAGAGATTGTGATGCCTCCTGCCTTGGCTTTGCTGCTTAGAATTGCCTTTACTATTCTGGGTCTCTTCTCGTTCCAGATGAATTTTAGGAGTGATTTTTCTAGATCTGTGAGGTATGCTAGTGGCATTTTGATTGGGATTGCATTAAATCTGTATAATAATTTTGGGAGAATGGCCATTTTCACAATGTTTGTTCTTCCTGTCCATGAACAAGGGATGTCTTTCCATTTTCTGAGGTCCTCTTTGATTTATTTTTTCAGGGTATTATAATTTTTCCTGAATAGATTTTTTTCTTCTTTCGTTAGATTAATTCCTAAGTATTTCATTTTGCTGGATGCTATTGTAAAGTGTGTGGCTTCTCTTATTTTTCTCTCAGTGGTTTTGTTATTAGTGTATAGGAATGCTGTTGATTTTTGAGTGTTGACTTTGTATCCAGCTATATTACTGAATTCATTTATTATGCCTTGGAATTGTTCTATGGAGTTTCGGGGGTCTTCTATGTAAAGTATCATGTCATCTGCAAATAATGACAATTTAACTTCTTCTTTTCCTATCCTTAATCCTTTTATTTCTCTCTCTTATCTAATTGCTCTGTTTAGTATTTCCAGCACTATATTGAATAAGAGTGGTGATAATGGACATCCTTGTCTTATTCCTGATTTTAGGGTAAAGGCTTTCAGTTTTTGGCCATTTAATATGATGTTGGCTGTTGGTTTGTCATAGATGGTCTTTATATATTGAGGTAAAGACCATCTGTTGCAATTTTCTGTAAGGTTTTTATCATGAATAAGTGTTGGATCTTATCAAAAGCTTTTTTGCACTGATAGAAATGATCATGTGGTTCTTATTTTTGGCTCTGTTGATATGGTAGATTACATTTATTGATTTGCATATGTTGAACCATCTCTGCATTCTTGTTTTGAATCCCACTTGGTCATGGTGTATAATATTCTTGATGGATTGTGTTTGCCAAAATTTTATTGAGAATTTTTGCATCTATGTTCATTAGGGAGATTGGCTGGTAGTTCTTTTTTGTTTGGGTCTTTCTCAGGTTTTGGTATTTTAGTAATGTTTCCTTCCAGGAATGAGTTAGGTAGAATTGTTTGCCTTTCAATTTCACTGAAGAGTTTGAAGAGTGTTGGCATTAAATCTTCTTTGAATTTCTTGTAGAATTCCACAGTGAATCCATCTGGGCTTTTCTTTGTTGATAGGGATTAATTACATTTTCAATTTCATTAGTTGAAATTGGGTTATTCAGCAGTTTTACATCTTCTTGACCCAGCTTTGGTAATTCATATGTTTCTAAGAATCTGTCCATTTCTTCTGTGTTATCAAGCCTATTAGAGTAGAGGTTTTCAAAATAGGTATTACCTTCTGTATTTCCACAGGATCTGTAGTGATTTCACACTTTTCATTCCTTCTTGTATGAATTTGAGTTTTTTCTTTCCTTTTTAAAATAAGGTTGGCTAGAGACCTGTCAATTTTATTTATTCTTTCAAAGAACCAACTTTTTGATTCATTAATTCTTTGTATTGTTTTCTTAGTCTCTATTGCATTGATTTCTGCTCTGACCTTTATAATTTCCTCCCTTCTTTTGGCTTTGGGCTTGGCTTGCTCTTCTTTTTCTAGCTATTTGAGGAATAGCATCAGGTTATTTGTGTTCATTCTGTTTTCCTGATGTGGAAGTTCACCACAATAAATTTTTCTCTGAGGACTGCTTTAATTGTATCCCACAGGTTCTGATAAGTTGTATTTGTATTTTTGTTTGCCTGCAAATATTGTTTAATTTCTTCTTAAATTTCCTCTGTGACCCACTGATTGCTCAGGAGTGTATTATTCAATTTCCATGTGTTTGTGGGGTTTTTGCAGTTTCTTTTGTCATTAATTTCTAGTTTCATGGTCTTTTGATCCGATAACATGCATGGGATAATCCCAGTTCTTTTGCATTTACTTAAGCATGTTCTATGGGCTAGTATATGGTCTATTTTAGAAAATGTTCCATGTGCTGCTGAGAAGAATGTATATTCTGATGTTGTTGGGTGGAGCACTCTGTATACGTTTACTAAGTCCATTTGTTTGCAGGTGTGATTCAGTTCTGTTGTTTCTTTGCTGATTTTCTGTCTAGTTGATCTGTCCTTTTGTGTTAATGGTGTGTTAAGGTTTCCTGTTATATTATTGCTTATTTGATTTTTCTTTTCTGTTAATATTTGTTTTGTATAGCTGGGTGCTCCCAAATTTGGTGCATATATAGTTAAGATTGTTATCTCTTCCTATTGAAGTTTTCCCCTAAGCAGTATGTAGTGGCCTTCTTTATCTCTTTGGATCATTCTTGGTTTGGAGTTCACATTGTCTGCAAACAGAATAGCTATCCCTGCTTTTTTGGGGGATCCTGTTGAATGGAGTATTGTTTTCCATCCTTTGACTTTCAGTCTATCAGTTTCTTTTTGGATTAGATGGGTTTCCTGTATACAGCATATAGTTGGATGTTGATTCTTGATCATTCTGCCAGTGTGTTTCTTTTAATTGGTGAATTGAGGCCATTTATATTAATGGTTGTAACTGATATATATTGGTTTACTTTTGACATATTATCTTTCTGGTGTTAATTTTTTACCTTTCCACTCTGTTTAATTATTTGCCTTGCTTAGTAGTTTTTTCCTATGTCTGTTAGAATGTCCGTCAGTATTCTTTGCAGGGTTGGTTTGGTGGTAATGAAGTTCTTCAGCTGTTATTTGTCATAGAAGCATCTTATTTCTCCATCCATTTTGAAGGATGGTTTTGCAGGGTATATCAGTCTGGGTTGGAAATAATTTTCCTTTAGGATCTGAAATACTTCACTCCATGCTCTTCTTGACTTCATTGTTTGGTTGAGAAGTCTGCTGTGATTCTGATAGGCTTTCCTTTATAGGTGATCTGTCTCTTCTCTCAAGCACCTTTTAATATTCTGTTCTTATGTTGGATTTCTGGGATGTTGATTATTATATGTCTGGGTGTAGTTTTATTTTGGTTATGGTTATTTGGAGTTCTGTATGCTTCACTGATCTGTATGTCAGTTTCCCAAACATGAGAAATTTTCAGCTATTATTTCTGTAAATAGCCTCTTGATATCATTTGTGTTGTCACCTTGCTTTTCCTTTATACCTATTAATCTTATGTTTTTCTTTGCATCGTCTTGCAGTTGTTGAATTGTCATTTCTTGGTTCCTTGTTATTTTTAAAAGATCTTTCCTTTTCTGTTCACTAGCTGCAGTCTTGTCTTGAGGTCTGAAATTCTATCTCTACTTTCACTGAGGCAGTTTTGCCAACTTTTGATGGAATTTTTGATTTCCTGTATATCTCTTTGAATCTGCTTCATGCATTGTTTCTTATATTCTTCATTCAGAGATTCCATCTTTTTGCATTGTTCCTCTAATTTTTTAACTATGTCTTCTTTAGATGTATTCAACATTTCTTTCATTACATTTATCATTTTTTTTTTTACCTCGGAGACCATTTCTGATTTGAGTTCTTTTATAGCTTGTTTCTTTACTTTCGTTTTTCATTTCAGGCATTTCAGGTGCATGGCTTATATTTTCTTCTGTGTCCATGTCTCTTAGGCTTGCTTGGGTTGGGCTAGAAGTTTGAGATTGCATTTTACTCTTTCGTTTTGTCATTTTCCTATATTTCTGGGTTTCAAGTGATGTTTCAAGGCTTTTCCCCTTGTGCTGAGAATCATCTGGCCCACTTTTGGCTCCCAGGGCAGACAGCAGGCAACAAACTAGCTGCGTGGAGTGTGCTGGGCATGGGCTAGTTAGGCCCGCTGGTCGACTGTGTGACCTCCTGTGATTTCAGACATGGATGTGGTCTTACCACCTGGGAGTGAAGTTTTAAGCCTTGCCTGTGTGCTGGGTTTCAACCTGCGCCCACTATGGGCCCGGGACTCAATTCAGGCCCCTGCGAGCTTCTTGGAGTTCACTGGGCATGGCCGCTTGCACTTCCTGTGCATCCTGGGGTGATTTCAGAGGCGGGGCGTGGTCTTACTGCTTGGGAGCAGTGTTCCAAAGCTTCTCTGTGTGTTTGGTTTCAACCCGCACATGTTCTGGGCCAAGGCTTATAATCATTTTGGGAGTGCTACATGTTACATATTATAACTTTTTTCTTGTTAAAATCTCTTTCTCTCTCCCTTGCAATCTCTTCCTTTAATTCTCTGTTGCTCATTTTTATTCTTGACCCTAGCACATACTTATGGAATATATGTTTATATTTGCTAGGTTATTAGATTCCTTTACCCAGCATGTCTTTATTTCACTTTTTTCCCTTTCTATTCCCCCTTACGTGTTGCCCTAGGTCTCTTGCACCCCTTTCCATTTGCAAGAGATTCATCCCCTTGTCTCCTTCTGTTCATCTTTTATTATTGTATTTGTACTTTGCCTTGCTCAAATGAATCCAGATAAGACCAGTGAAAGAATAAACGTGGCAGGCCCATAAGGCAGTGATGTGCTTCATGGGTTGATGATTGTGATGAGCACAGTTCGCTGAGCAGAAAAGGTAGAATGGAAAGTGACATGAAAGAACAGCAGAATTTTATGTAAAGATATTAAATATGGGCAGTTTTTGGCTCTGACAAGGACTTGGCTGTACTAATGAGTATATTTCAGTAGGGAGGTGACGAGATTGTTGGAGATAAGGAGGTCCAAAATAAGAGACCAACTATCTGTATGAGTCTGCCATAAGAATGTTAGCAGTTGGAGTGGAGAAGAGAGGCAGTGATCTCAGGACACCTAGAGGGCATTGTTCATATATTCTTTCTCCCTGACTACCAGCTCAGGGAAGGGTAGCAATGCTTTTATTCTTCTTAGAGTGTCTCAGGCTGTCTCGTCATCCCTGTAAACTTTTGTTCTTATTATATCTTTGACCATCTTTTGATAACCACTTTCCTTGTAATTTTGATTTTATAAAATATTTGGCTCAGTTTTTGTTCTAGCCCTATTGGATGTGATGCTAGGTGCTGGTGAGTTTGTAGCAAACAGAATGTGGTTTTTGGCCCAGGGAACTTGCAGAAGATTAATTTAAAACAAAACAAACAAAAGTAGTCTTTTTGCATATGAGTAAGAAATATTTCTCTAGCATAACAGGTGAGATTTAATTTCTTATAGAAACAATTGTAATGGAGTACAGGTTATAAAATATTTTATTATTAGATAATTTGTATTCTTAGGGAAAACTCTTTTTTAGGGTCCAAGGCCCTTTAACTATTAACTCTAATACCCTTGCTATATTTTACATTTTCATAGCTAAGATGCTTTCTACTATTGTTTCAATAAAGGGAAAGATGATACTGATGCTTGGCAAGGCCAGTTGTACGTCTAAGGAAGTTTCACTTAGAGCCTGGTAAGCTGGGGGTAAGCAGTTGTTTGCCTGGTCATTGATGGGCTGGAAACATCAGCAGGATGACATACTATTATCCTTCAAAATATAAGGTTTCCTTTTCCTTGATGCTAGTGTCATTGACAATGCCCACAAGCAATGTACCTGTTGATGAACATGTTGGATTCATTGCTGTTGCAGTGATGGAAAATATGCAGTATGGAATATCTTTGGATGTCTCAAGAATAGGCTATTGGAAAAAGCCTACCTTAGGATTTGAGTTTGGGTGAGTGATTCAGGTGTGGATCTAAGCAGGCAGAGTTTAGCTCTTTTGTTGTTGTTGTTGGGAGAGTGGGTACAATTCTGTGATTTGTATTGTATTGTAATAAATCTTATTTCTAAGGGACACAAAGTAGAAAAAAGATAAAATCACCATCAGTAAAGAAATAGTAGTCACTTAGCTAAATGAAGGAATGTTGTTTACTCTATTGTTAGTGGCACAGTAACCTCATTATTGCTTCTGTTTAGAGAAAACCGTGACATGGCCCTATCTTGTCATACTTTGTTATCATCTTAGTGTAATCTCCTCTTAATTTGATGTTTTGTGGGATTGTTTATATCCACTTGTTGGATAACATAACCATTTATGAGTACCAAACCACACTCATTTCACTTTTCTATCTCTTTTTTTTTTTTTCTTCTCAGTATTATGCTGACAACTTGAGAGTTCCCATGGAGCAGATAAAAGATGGGAAAAATGGAGGGGCCTGCCAAAAGAGTGGACCAAGTTCTAAGAGGGAGCTTATTAAAGAGGCTAAATAGGGAGTGGAAGGCCAAAGTGAGGACAAAGGGTTGCACAGAGAGCTGGATATTAAAGGGTGAGGGCTTGGTGAAGGGACAGTGGTCAGAATGAATGAAAACAGACAGGGAAAGGTTGAAGGAGAGGGAGCAGATCTCCCTACACAGCAGATCTCAAGAAAATAAGTTGAAATAGGAAATGCATGTCAAATGATACAATGAATTATCGGAGGGACCTTTGGATTGCTGGCTATGTAAATTCCTTAGTACGTGCCTAGACCATAGCAGGTACTCAAATTCTTTATTTTTATTACTATCTCTGGGTCTCCAAGGAGGTAGATGGTGAAAGAGAGTAGTGTGTGGTTGCCTTTTCCACTATTGTTTATTTGAAGAATTCACTGTGTTTGTGGAGTAAGAAAAGGTTTGTAATCATAGGTATACTTGATATTAAAATGTGTGTGTGTGTGTGTTTTGTAGAAAGCCATTGCTCACACAATTCATGAATGTCTAGTCATAACAGTACTTTCAAAATATTTCAAAGTTCTACAGTTAAAATTCTCAGATATCATGAAGAAGTATAAATAGGCCATGACAGAACTTCCTTACAATAGTAAATAAGTACACTCCTCACTTGCTCTGTTCTTTTATTCTACCATTCCTACTTCTATTACCATGATAGTATGTGTCCTCACCCATTAAATAGATTTTCTGTTTCCTCCTCATTCTGGATTTGGGTATTTAAGGGTTTGTGTTTGCTTGTTCTTGTTTTGATCATAAGTAATGTTGTTATAGGCATCCTTTTATATAAGCACTAAGGTTCTTGTGTAAATAAATTCATTGGGGGTGAATTCTTAGGAATGAGTTTGCAGGCTGGTTAATTAAACTTTTGCCCCATTCCCTTATAAATGAGTTGCACCAGTTTAGATATTCTTCAACAGGGTTGAAATGGACTTGACTTTTAAGCTCTACCCAATCTTGGCCATTGGTTATTGTAATTTTGAGCCTTTTTGGTGATCTGAAACTAAACATACTTTTGTATGTATTTGCTGTATGATCATGAATATATTTGTCTTGGTTAGTTTTCTCATTGTTGAGACAAAATAACTGACACCCATAGTTAAAAGAAAAAAGGTTTATTTTGGCTCACAGCTTGTAGAGGTTTCAGTCTGTAGTCAGCTAGTTCCAAGGCAGAGCAGCATAGCACAGGGACATGACAGAGGAAAAACAGTTCATGCAGGGCTGGTGGGAAACAGTAGCAGCAACAGCAAGCCTGCCTTCTTCCTGCCCCCTTGTATTTTATCTAGGCTAGACGTCTTTTGATTGGTGCCACCTGCACCCTGAGTGGGGCTTCTGTTATCCATACCTTCAATCCCAGTATCACACCCTTAATCTACATTCGTACACCCTAATCCAGCTACCTTTGAAACTCCCTGCTTATGAGGGCATGAGCCTTTGGGGGACATTTAGAAACTAATATTATTATGTAGTAAATCTAATTGATATGTGATGAAAATACAAAGACTTTGCATGTTACTTTTTGTTCTCCTAAATTTCTATATCTTTACATATTATTGACTTAAGGTTATCTAATAATAAGTTGCAGAAAGATAAGACTAAGTTAAAATGTATAGAGAAGATGTTTTATAGAATATAGATGTTTTAAAAATATTTCATGGAGAGGAAGAAGGTGTAAATAATTTTTTATCATAGCAATAGTCAGGTATGGTATAAGAACCTTTTGAATGCGTTGGTCCACTAGGTTGGACATAACTAGCTATTATAGCTAATATGCAGGTGCTAAAAAGTAGCAGATGAACAAAACAGGAACCTTTAATAGACATAGGGCTGACATGTTAACAGAAATAGTGTAGGTTTCCTGCTAGATCTACTATTTATTGTCCTTTTTTGTTCATTTTTCTTTCATATTCCTTGAATTTTTTATTCCTTCACTAATTTGCCACCTTTCCATTTAGCAAATATGGCTGCCACTTTCTACTATAGGTTGCCTTCAATTTATGTGCCATCTTGATATTATGGAAAATGTTTTCATAATAAAGGCATGTAATTCATTTGATATGATGTGAAACGAGACCAGTGGTTAACAGAGGTTATACCACAGCACCAGCAAGCCCTGCCCTCTCAGCAAAAGAATCTCATCAAATAGGATCATTCATACCAACTTTCTTGGTGCTCTATTTCTGGTTTACAAATAGTTTATTTTAGGCACAAAGCTTCCTTTGAAAAATGAAATGTGTAGAGGTGGGGACAGTCTGGATTCCACAGAGCCTCATTTGTCCATAGATATGGTCAGCTGCCTTATGTTTGGGAGGGAGTGGTTAAATTCTTCTTTCTTAGCTTGGTCTGTAGTGGAGCAGTGTCTCTCCTCATTCCTGGCATAGCATAGGAATCTTGCTTGAGATGGTTGCTCTTTGGGAAGTTAGGAGGGAAAAGAGAGAAGTATGATGGCTTTAATGAGAAACCACCTTATCCTGGGAACTGGATGTTCTTGGTATTCAGGAAAGATTTGGGCATTGCCTGTAGTTTGAGCAGAACTGAGGGAGTTTGTCTAGACACTGCCTTTTTTCCCATTCATGGCCAGGGGCTTTTGTATGCCTGTATGAACTGTAGAAACAATATGAGTGTGATGTAGCTTGGATCTAGCTAAAACTTCATTCATTCATTCATTCATTCATTCATTCATTCATTTTTCATTCGTCATTCATCCATCCAGTATTCGTTGAGCATTTACTAAGATGTAGAGAATTTTTACTAATGAAGATGCATATAATGTTTATCCTGACCTTGTATTCTGGGAGAAGTTGAAAACCTGAGAAGTACTTAAAAGTACAGTATAGTTCAGAAAAGGAGAGGATGGAGCATTATGAAAATTATTGTGCCAGGGCACTGCTGTGGATTGGATGAATATCTCCTAAAGGTCTATATGTATAAAGGGTTGGTTCCTGGGGTATTGGAATTGGGAGGTTCTATAAACTTTTAAGAAGCAAGGTCTAACGAGTAGTCCTTAGGTCATTGGGGGTGTGTCATCCAAAGGCATTGGAGGACCCTGGTCTCCTGTCTCATTTTCTGTTTCCTAGCTCCATAGGTAACAAGTGCTTCTGCCATGTTGCGCCACCCTTGCCAGAGGCCCAAACCAATGGGGCTGTCTGATCTTGAACTTGAACCTCCAAACTATGTGTCAAAATAGACCTTTTATGTATTTCAGAAGTAACTTGTGTTGGTTATTTCATTATAGCCATGAAAACTGATTCATATAGGAACCCACACTTATTTTAAATGATCACATAAGGCTTCTCCAAGCCAATGATGTTGCAGTGGAGACTGAGGAAGGAGGCAGAATTGGCCTATGATGAGAGGGTTGGAAGTGTGGATATACATGTGTCATGGTATTCCACACAGAGAAAGAGCATCAGTCAAAGGTCAGGAAAAGACAAATTATTTGCATGAAAAACTAAGAGAAATGAGTGTGATGGGAGTTAAGAGAACTTTGATATGAGAGTTCATTTTCCCCAAATCTGCAAATATAAATGGTGTGATCTGTGACCTTAACCTGCTCTCTCCTTCCAGTAACAATACCTTTTGTATTACTTGCCATTCTCAGTACCAAAATTTTTCATTTGAATTCAGCTCCTTCAATAATTTTTAGCATCATGAGTTCAATGATAGATTACTAGAAGTAATGTCTTTGATAACTAAAATCATTTTAATAAATCTTCGGCAGCAAATTACAGTAGAGTGGTGTCTCTCTTTATACCAGTGAATGAATGAATTACCTGATTTGTGAGCTTCTCATGTCCTCGTTTTTTATTTTTAATTAGAAGATGACAAAGTTGCATTGTACTATTTTATAGGTGGTTTTAGAAATTTAAAAGTGCTTCTTAAATTTTATGCAAAAATGGCAGAATATTTCCCTGGAAGTAGATAGTATTCAATGGAACTGAATGTGGTTTTGGGCAAGTTTGTGAGTGGGATGGCCTCTTGTTTTTTCTTCTATATAGGAGGTAGCAAAGCAGCTGACCAGAACTCTGGGAATCACCTATTTTTATTCTCCTGGGGATGATGTTTTATAAATAAACTCATTAAATGAGACTTGTATTTTCAGTGAGCTGCATCATTTCTGTAGGCTCTGAAATAACATCTCAGCTCTTTTTTTTCAGTCATTTTATTGATATGTTTTAGATATACACATTCATCATAGAAAATTTATACCTGTGCATGATATAACTTGATTCTTTTTTTCCCATTTTCCTACCCTCTTTTTAAGCCCTCCTCCCCTGCCCATTTACAAAAGCTCTCTTTGCATTGTCTTTTCTTGTGGGGAAGGGGAGTGTTCCTGGGAACTGAAGTCAGGACCTTGTGCTTGCCAGACAGGCACTTGTGCTGCAGAGCTATACACCTGGCCCTTTGTTTCCACTTTTTCTTCTTGTTTCATTGTCTTTATTTCTGTGTTCTTTCTTTATTTTATTTTATTTTTTTTACTTTTTCTTTTTTTCTTGTTCCCTTTCACCTTCTTTTGTTCCCCTCCCCATTTGACCATTTTTCTTCTATTTCACAATACCTTGGTCCTTATTTATAATTTTGGATTCTTATATTGAGAACCAATGTGGTATTTACACATATGTGTCCAGTTTATTTCACTTAAAAGTATGGTTTTAAGGTGCTTCCATTTACCTAGGAATGTCTTAACCTTATACTTCTTTATGGTGGATGAGTAATCCCATATAGAAAAACAGTGTATCTTCATCTCAGGTCTTTTTAAAAATTTATTAAATTTTGTTTTTCATAGCAAACAAAACTCAGTTTTTAGGTTCATCAGTTTTTAAATTTGTTTTTCTGGTTTCTATGTCAGTGATAATTGTCTTTCTGCTTGCTTTAAATTGCTTCTGAAGCATTTCCTTGACTTCTGTAATGAGAGCCAGCAGAGATACATTGTTTGAATTCATTGCCCAGTATTTCAGGTGAGGGGACTTCTGTGTTACTGACCCTTGCTAATGAGTACTCAGTGTCTGGTGTAAGCCTGACAAAAAGCAGAGGAAAAAAGAAAATGTCAGTAACAACTGCCAGATTATCAAATTATAGCTTTTAAAGTTCCTCACCTCACAATGTTTCTAAAAAATACTTGCTTATGAAATGTGATCAAGATATATGGTGAATATTTAAATGAAAAAATTACAGTACAAGACACAATTCCATTAATTTTCCTTAAAATACCACCCCCTACTTCAAATAGTTTTATCCTTTCATTCTTGCCACTTTCTTAAACAGTTCTGAAAGTCCTGTCTTCACAAGACGTGATAAAAAATACACTGAATGCTGATACCGAGTATCATTCATTGAAAAGCCAGTTGTGTCCTTTATTCACTTTACTCACTGGATCTGACAACATGTGACTACTGGCTCTTCCCCCAAATCAAAATGACCATAAAAGGGGAACATTTTCAGTGAGTTCAGGATAGGAAGCCAACCATGACAGCACAATGAAAGATACTCATGAAAGAGAACTTCCAAATCTGTTTCAGAAAGTGAAAAAAATCTGCAATAAGTGTGTTGAAAGTGTGTTGGGAGTCTTCTGAGGGAGATTAGCAGCAATTTTTTTTTCTGTAATAAATTCATTTTCATTTAAAAATTCATTGTATTTTTTGGTCAAATTTTGTAGGTATGTGACTTCTAATAGGCTGCTTCATCGAGCATAGTATAGAATTACATATATTAATATAAATGCATGTACCTACATTAGGAGTGCATGCTCAATGATTTTTAAGGAGCAAGCATCGAATTAAAGTATTTGATATAATAAGCATTAGTCATTTATTTATTTTTTTCTCTGAATAGCAGAACCTTCTTTTTATAGTTGATAGAGGAAATTCTCTACCATAGGAATATTGTCAGAAAGCAGAATTTGACTCCCATCAGTAAAATGGAAAATACCAGATACTTACTTTTTGAGTTCTAATTCATCCATCTGCTGAGCAAGTGACCCTTGACTCAGCCAACAGATGTAGTTAGTCCTGGAATTTGGACAATGGCTTGTGACGCTCTCTGTGGCAGGTAAATCCTGAAGAGTTTAGGAGCAATTTGTAGAGCTATGGCAATGTCCATTGGTCAGTGTCTGATGATGGTTGAGACAGGTCTGGCCCTAACAGTGGTGCCAAATGATGAAATTCTTTTGGTTGCAATCCTAGCTGCAAGGTATGTCAACATTGTTCACCATTCCTCTCTGCAATCTTGTGAGCTGCTTTATTGTCTTTAAATACACTTATACTTAAGACAACTAATTTAGAGGCTAGCAACCAAAATCCTATGTAATATGATAATCCATAATCATTGATTGTGTTTTCAAAACCATTTTTCCATGTAGCCTGTTTTTCATAGAGCATTTCATGGGGTTAATATTTTGAAGAGCCTATTGGGGCATGCAGAATAGCATGATATAAGAAAACTTGAATTTTAATGTATGGGAATGATCATAAAATCCCCTTTGTATGCTCCTAGTCATATCTGCATGAAGTCCCATAATCACAGTTTAAGATATTGTACAGAATATAGGCAATTACTGGTACTAACAGTGGAGGCCAGAAAGGTTTCTTCCTTGTATCATCCAGAGGAGTCTGCTCTTGTTTGTCATATTAATCTAGTTATAACAACAATAAACAATCACTATAGACAATCTTTTTATGTTCTTTTCATATACTATATGCTTTCTACAATTTTTATTTGATCCATGGCAGTTATGTGTGAGCAATTTTATCTTTATTTTATGGTTGTCAAAATGAAAGCCCAGCAATAAGAAGTAAATTGCCAAAGGACAGTTAAGATTTGACACTGGAGTTCAGTCTTTGGCCATTAAAATCAGAAAAGCTAATAAGCAATAGCTTTCTTACCTCCTTGGTTTTCAAGGCATCATGGTCTATCAGGCTGGTTCTCTAAGTCTGCCATTCTTTCTTACTTTTCTTTGTCTCTTTTGACTTTCTTGGGCAGGAGATATGAGGCTAAAGTCTTATACAAAGAGACAGCTTCAGGCCTCAATGTCTAAGCACCTGTTTTCTATTAGAGCCCACTTCATAAGCAATGGCATATTTACATGTGTGGTTATTTTGTTTACATTCATGTTCTTCTCAGAGATGTAAGCTTTGGGACCTAAGGATTAGTGTCTGTAATGTTCACCACTGTATACCTAGCCCCTGCATACTGCCTTGCACACTGATATTCCTTAAGTGTTTACTTAGTAAATTTATGACTATCACTTTCTGGTAATAAGATCATGGTTTTCCAATCTTACCCCACCTAAGAAGAACTGTAAAATGTAAAATCTCTCTAATTAGAGAAATTAAATACTAAGGAATTAGATTTAAGGAGCAGGGTTTAGCTTTGGAGGATCATTGACCATAGTTCTGTGTGTGACTTTCTTATCCCTTCTCCCACCATTTTTTCCCCTTTGGCAATGATGTTGAGAATGCATGGGTTACACTTTTAGTTTCTCATTTTCAAGTTGTGTAGAGCTAGAGACAGCTAATTTGTAGGGTGTTGTGAAGGTTAAAATGTCAATATATGTAATACTTTGTCACATTATAGGTGTTCAAATATAAATACGACATATCCTGTATTAAATGCCAATATCAAGTCTAACTACAGTTGATCAAATAATTTTCACATTACAGCTTTTATAACACTCAAATCTGGAAGATGAGACAAAAAATAGTATTTGCTGAAAAGACACAGATTTAGCCAAGATTTCTACATTTAATGGAGATTTTTGGCTTTGACTGCTTACTTAGCTTAATTCAATGTTGAGCTTTCACTTGTGGAATTTTCTGAGGAATGTCTGATAATGTAATTTTAGCACAAAATAAAAGCACACACCTACAGTGTGGATGCATTATTCATTTTAGAGCATAAAATGCAAGAGTACAAAGCACACCTATGTGGCTTCTCTCAAGAATATGCTATCAGGTGATAATTAAATTATGTAAAAGATAAAGATAGTTTATCTCTATTATATGTGCATTTTCCAGACTTACAAATGGATTTTGTATCCTAAATTTTAAAATGTGCCAGTTTTGGCCAGTTCCTTTCTTTTCGATTAGGCTCAACAAATTGTTTTGCTTGTGGATAATAACTTTTATTTAAGGAAACACAAGTGCACATCTCCATAGCAACTCACTATAATCTCTTGCCAAGTTCTCTACTACTGTGTTTGATTTATCAGCTCCCAGGTAGTTTTACATAAAAGAGAACTATTGTCAGCTAATTGGGAGGGAAAAAAATCAGGAATTTTACTTGCTATTTAATTTACTATAATATATATTTATGTATATCCCACTAATGATACCAAGAAAATGTCTTGATCATAAAATAGTATGTATTTCTCTTAAGGTTTGTGCTTAGGGTTGACTTTTGACTGAAGTATGCATTTTTATACTATACTATACTATACTATACTATACTATACTATACTATGCATTTTATACTATGTTGCCGGGAGGAAGTAAGAGGGTCAATATACTCCTCTTCCAACTCCACAGAGCAAAACTGCTTTTGCCTGAAGGGATTGAATGCTATGACTTTATGAATATTTCTATGGCATTTTTCATAGTCAAGTTGTTGGAGAAAATTCTCTTTAAACCCTGGAACTGTTTCTTGTCTATAGATAAGAAATGAACAGAACTTGGTTCAATACCTTTCACTAAGGTAAGAGCCAGCTGCCAAGTCCAGCCTGAGTCCCTGTGTTAGTTACCTGTGAGAAGATTTTAGGACTAGACCCAGGGGTCTTTCTGCTGAGTCCTTGTGAAAGAGGAACAAAGCTGTTTATTTGAGCACTTACTTAGTAAGCAGTTATTGAGCACCAGCTGTGTGATGCACCAGGTGCTAGATATTGAAGACAGAGTAGTAAATCAACATGAGTGGTTTTACTGTCATGGAACTCACAGCCTGAAGGGCAAAGAAATTTCTAGGATGAGAAGTGTCATTACAAAGTGTTGTGTATATTAAGAGACTGCAATCTAGTCTGGAAGTTGGGCCAAGCATTTTTGGTACTGAGGATTGAACTCATGACCTTATGCTTGCAGTAAGTCACTTATGCCTCTAAGCTAAACTCCTGGCCTGCAAAGCATTTTTGAAGACCTAAGTAGAGACTAGAAGTGGGCCAGATAGAGAAAGGGAGAAGCAGGTAGAAGGGAGGCAGAGTAGGGGTAAAGATTTGAGACCAGAGGGTATGAATGAAACACTCTTATTTCATATATTGTAAGCTGAAATAAATGGAGTTTGAAACTAATGAGGTAAGAGTGGTATGAAATAATGAGACAATGAGAGTGATATGAAAGAGGCTAGGCAGGATGACTAAAAGAATCAAATGCTGCTTTGAGAAGCTTGCACTTCATCCACTGGGCATTGGGGAGCCTTTGAAGTGTTTCAGCCAAAGAAGGGACTGAACAGCTTTGAATGTGAGAGTACACCATGGAACCTAGAGACATCAAATGTGGACTTGGGGTCAGTTTTAACTCCAGGCACCTCATTTTCTGAGCCCAGTTGCCAGGGTCATTGGTTCCTGAAGATGTAGCCATCCCAAATTTTCTCAGCATGTCTCTTCTACCCTGTACCCTCTGGCCTGGTTGTATCATCCATTTTTACAGAGGTAACCCAATGCCCTTTTTAAGGTCAGGTTCTTTGAGTCACCTAATAAATGGATTCTGAATGTAGAGTGGCTCCAAATCCACTCCCAGTAGCAAAGCACTTTTTTTTTTCCTGATGGAGAACTTAGAATTAACACTTTACCTCTTTCTTTCGTTCTTTCTTTCTTTCATTCACTTTTTAAATGTAAGTTTATTAAGTGGTAATGGGCCTACAGATTGGCTTAGCTGCTTGTTCCTACTGAGGTTATAAAATAGACAATTTTCTTAAGCACAAATATTTGTTGCTTTTATACATGACTGGGTTGGGGTAATTTTTTTTAAAGAAAAAAAAAGAAAAACAAAACAGAAAAAAGGGTAGAAGTAATATAGAATTTCAAAGCAAAATATTAACACTAAGAAATTACTAGTTGATACATTACATATTGTCCTCTTAGAAATAGTTGTTCAAGTTACAAAATCAAAGCATAAAAAGTGGACAGACATTGACAGTGCAAACCATTCTGTTCAAACTAATGGAAATTTAGTAATATGGTCATCTATCTTATATACTTAAACATGCATATAGTTATATTCTTTAGAGTATTTTCCTTCTCTTTCATTTTTATAGTATCTATTATAAATTTTGGATCTTATTGCTCTTTCAGTTTTTATTTTTTTACACTAGAGAGACAATGTGATATTTACAAATATGAGTTACTTATTTCACTTATGAGAATAGTCTCAAGTTGCCTCCATTTACCTATAAAAGCCTCAAGATCATCCTTTTGTATAGCTGAGTAATATTCCAAGGTATGAAGATACCACATCTTTTTCATCCAATCTGTGGTGGATGGGCATTTTGGTTGTTTACAAGATTTAGCTACTACAAATTGTGCTGCTATGAACATGGGTGCACATATATCACTGTGACATGACCCTTTGAGTTTTTCTGGGAAAATACCCAGGAGGGGAATAGCTGGGTTGAATGGAACTTCCAGTCCTAGTTTGTTGAGGAATCTCCATATTGATTTCTGTAGTGGCTACACCAGTCTATACTCTCACCAACAGTGGAGAGGTGTTCCTTTTTCCCTGCAGCCTCGCCAACATTTATTATTGGTTGATTTCTTAATGGAAGCCATTCTTTCTGGAGTGAGATGAAATCTAAATGCTGTTTTAATTTGCATTTCTCTAATAACCAGTGATGGTGAACATTTCTTCATGTATCTATTTTTCATTTGTATATCTTCATCTGAGAACTGTGTGTTCATCTCAGATGCCCACTTTTGGAGAGGGTCTTTGAATTTTGGGGGCTTGATTTTTTTCAATTCTTTTTATGTTCTAGATATAAGTCCTTTGTCTGAGGGGTTATTGGCTGAAGTTCTTTCCCATTCTGTGGGTTTTCTTTTCACTGTGTTGGTGATTTCTTTTGAAGTGCAGAACCTTTTCAATAATATGAGATTCCAGTTGTTGATTCTTTGAAGTTTTTCTTGTGCAGTTTGTGTTTTGTGCATGAATTCTCTGCCTACCTCTATGTCTCCCAGTTTTCTACCTATCTTGTCTTCCCTATCTTTATTTGCAGATGGCATGATGCTTTATATAGAAGACCCAAAAAACTCTTAAAAGACTACTAGAGGTAGTAAACAAATTCAGCAGTGTAGCCAGATATGAAGTCAACAGTCAAAAATCTATAGCATTCCTGTACACTAATGAAAAATTCACTGAGAAAGAAATTATTGAAATATCACCTTTCACAATAGCATCTAAAAAAATGAAATACCTAGGAATCAATCTAATCCAGAAGGTCAAAGACCTATATGCTGAAAATTATACCACTCTAAAAAAGGAAATTGAAGCAGATATTAGAAAATGGAAGAATATTCCTTACTATTGGTTAGGAAGAACCAACATTGTGAAAATGGCCATACTCCCAAAACTGTTATACAGATTTAATGCAATTCCAATCAAAATACCATTAACATACCTTATAGATCTAGAGAAAACAGTCCTAAAATCCATTTGGAAACAGAAGAGACCTAGAATAGCAAAGGCAATTCTGGGCAACAAAGGCAAGGCAAGAAGAACCTAATTCTTGGCTTGAAATTATACTACAAAGCCACAGTGATAAAATCAGCATGGTACTGGCAAAGAAATAGACCTAAGGATCAATGGAACAGATTAGAAGATACAAACACAGCTACAAAGATACTTAGCCACCTTATATTTGACAAAGGGACTAAATATGTTCACTGAAAAAAAGCCTCTTTAACAAATGGTGTTGGAAAAATTGGCTTTCTACATGCCGAAGACTGAAAGTAGACCCTGCCTATCACCATGCACTAAACTAAAGTCAAAATGGATCAAAGATCTAAATATTAAAACAGAAACACTAAATCTATTGGAACACTTTACCTTTTTCTAAGGAGTCACTAAGGTATCTTTTGCCATCAGCTTAACTTTGAAGTAATTGCTCCTGGCCACACAGCCTAAGCACAAGAAAGATTTTAAAAGTGTCAAGAAAAACATGGAGCTCCCTCTTCTTCAGTATTCCTCTTTTTATTGCCGTGAACATTAGAAACTTAAAACATCTTGGCACTGTGTTTGATGTTATGTCCGTAATATGATAAAATATCATAAAGCAGAGCTTTAAAACTGTATTTTGAGAAAAGTACAGTTAAAACAAACTAGGTATCCTAAGCTCTCAACCTGTTGACCAAAGCAGCACTGAAACAGAGCTGTGTAAATAGAGGGACAAAAGCTTATTTTTAAATATTGGTTCAGATTCTATGAATTTTGTAATTGCCATCTATTTAGTCAGAAAAAAATGAACTTAATATTCCTGGCAGCAATTAATGGTCCATTTGTGGCATTCCCAGTGACATCTTTATGATTTTATAGAATGAATCATGGAAATTCTACTTTGCTCAACATTTTGTCCCAGAAGAGATTGATTGGAAAATTTGCTTGAAGATGCATCAGTTTATTCCCACATTGTCTGGATCTGATATATCCTTTATGTGCTTTAGAGAACAAATCACCATAGTTCACTTTGCTGTGTTGCCAGCTAGTTTGTATGCTGAAGAATGGAAGCAGTTTACACTTTGTAAAAAGGCCATTTATGAAACAGTAAAACGTAATTATGTATGTGAGCCCTTTTCTTCTTGATTTCTATTTAATCTGGCACAGCTAATAATGATTGGAGAATTGAGCTTTCTAAACTCCCAAAATGTATAACTTAAGTACAACTTCCAAACTCTAATACCAAGCTACTTATTTTATTTTCCCTTAAAGTAAATATTCATTGTGCCAAGGACTTTCCTGGGCTCTGATGATATGGTGGAAAAGGTAGGTATAGACCCTAATGCACAGTAGTAGTACAGAGATCAGAGTATGTCCTTTGATTTGCTGTTTACCAAGTGTTTTATGCCAGAGAATCATTTTTAGAAGTTTTTTTGCTTAATCCTTGAGCAAAGTTGCCTTCTCCCAACTCTATTCTCATGTTTCTAAATGATAATAAAATGTAATTATGGTCTTTCAGATCTCTTAAACCCCTAAGATGGAATATTCTTATTATATAAGTTTTAAAGAATAGTTAAGGGGAAATAACTCAGTATATATTGCTAAATGAAGAAGGCAGAGTATAAACTATATATATATGTGTATATATCTATATCTCTATATAGTTCAATTTATCAGTACTTAATGGAACTATAAATAGATCTGTAAATATTTAAAAAAATGAATAAATGCACAGGTGAAAGACTGAATAGAAGTACACAGAAATGTTAATAGGGTGTATGTATGGAAGCACTGTGATTATTTCTTTTTCCTAAACAATTCCATGTTTCTCTTTTTTTTTTAAAAAAATACTCTATTTACAATCTGGAAAAATGTTTTTAAAAATGAATTAAAAAAGATATTATTAGCAGAAAGAAGCACATGCCTAAAATACTGAAATTTTGTAACAAGCAGAACAGTTACTAATGATAATCCTCCCATCTGCTATTTTCTTTTTTTTTTTTTTTCCTTTTTGAGACAGGGTCCCACTATGTAGACCAGGCTGCTCTTGAACTCACTATGTGTCCCATTCTAGTTTTCAGCTTGAAGTTACTCTCTTGCCTCAGCCTCCTGGAATTAAAGGCATGTGCCACCACACCAAGCTATTGCTATTTCTTGCATTCTTTAATTTCTTTCATGAAGTTGCCCTTCATTTTGCTTATTTCCATCCAGTTTTTCAAATGCTTTAATTGAATTATACTAACACATAGGAGAAATTACTGTATTTCAGGGGTTTGCATAGCTGTTTTCTATCTACCTAAGTATCAACTAGGCAAGCAATTAAATATTCAGAAGTGGTAACTTAAAATAAAATATACATAAAGTGAAGATGTGGTTGGGGTGTTTCTGGAGGTCCTGAGGGAGCAGTCTGTGCACGATTGGGTGAAGAGGGCTGCAGAGAAATTTCCTGGAGCACAACTGTCTGAAAAGCTGGAGCGTGCAGAGTTCCAGTTTGGGATGTGTGGGTGTGTTTTCATCATTTCTGCATATACATTTGTGCTTGTATTTTTTGTACCTAGCAAAATTTATCTTACGTGTTCACAGTGCACTTTTTTCCCAAATAAGACTTGAAAGTTTTAAACAGTCTCCAAGATAAGGTGTGACAAGAAAAAAGATACAATGTAGGAGATCAACTAAATAGGGGAGAAACTTGGGTGCTGGTATCTCCTGAGGGGCCAGGATATTACAGATTTTCAGTCTACCACCTATCACTTTTCTATATTTATGGGATTTTTGCCTAGTGCTTTCCTTTGGGAACACAGAGAATTTTTATTCTTAAGTGAGTGTTCCTTCTGCCTTTTAGTTTTGTTCTTGGCATCTGTTGTATATGGCTTGTGACTTGATAGTAGTTTTGGTGGCCAGGCCAATGGCTGGCAAGGCCATTGTTATTTTAATGTCTTTAAATAGTCTGTCTGAACCACAGCCCTAGATACCAAGAAAAAACATTATAAAAGAACATGGGTCTTAATGATCTGGGTTGTTAAGTGGTTAGTGGAGTTGCAGAGGGTCTTGTTACCAAGCAAGATTTTGGACAGACATTAATCAGTTGCTAGAGTAATTGGGATTCTGCTCAAAATGCAATGTACTCTTGTGACCCAAATTGTAAAATGATACTCCCCTTTCTAAAAGAGGATCCTGAACTTTGAGACACAAATTTGCAGACAGGCTTAATGAGGAAAATTTCCATAGCAATTGTAAGTATTGTTATACACAATTATGGAGCACAAGCTCCTGCTTATTCTGATCAGGAATTTAATTGTGTGTCCTGAAAAATAAAATCCAAGGATAGGTGAAACCTGGTTACCATATTCCTTTCTAATTTCTTCAGTGTCAGAGATGTTGGTGCTTGTGTGGTAGAAAGTAAGAATTGGGTCTGCTTTTTTCTTCAAAGGAGTGAGTATTCTGTCACAGGAGGTGAACAGTTATGTTAGGCAAGGAATGAGTTTTATTAAGTGTTAAAAGATTTTATGTGAAAATACTTTGAAGAAACAATTCAAACATAATTTTCAACCAGAGTATTCTCTCTGTCTCTCTGTCTCTGTCTCTGTCTCTGTCTCTGTCTCTGTCTCTCTCTCTCTCTCTGTCTCTCTCTCTCTCTCTCTCTCTCTCTCTCTCTCTCTCTCTCACACACACACACACACACACACACACACACACACTTCTTCAAAAAACATTCATTGAGAAATAGTGGTGGCTTGGTTGGGGGGCAGTCTTTTGTCTTACTGATGTGATTGTGAAGAGACCTACATAGAGTTAGCAAAGCAAAGGTAAAATTAAATCAAAGACCCAGACGAGAATACCAACTCTGTATGGGGTATCTTGTAGGAACATTTTATCTGCAAAATTTGAATGTGAGCAAGATGTCCAACCTTTGTCCTGGTGGACAAAATACCTGACATTTTATCTCCGCAATGAGAGAAAAATAACTAAGACAATAGTCAAGAAATAATTAGGGTGATTTAAGAGGTATTCAACTTTTGATCTGCAGTAAACATAATATGAATAGGAGAATATTTTTTATCAGATCTAGAACATTTCAATTGAGACTTTATTAAGTAATTTTAAAAATTTAATACAGAATTTAATGAAATTTCTATAAAATTATGTATAATTTAAGAACATATTATATCATAATTGGGTTCTTCTCTAAAAAATTCTTTCTGTTACCTTAATTAGGAGGATTTTGATTTAATTGAACTCCAATTGAGTCAATGATTAAGAGAATAGAAATACTGATCAGAAAAATGCAACCTTTTCCAGCTTTCACAGATAGCTCTTAGAGTTACTTTAAAGTCAGATCACTGTCCATCTCAGGCACTTAATGAGTGTTAAAATGATTGTGAAAGGTAAACATTTTGAATTGCTTTAGAACGTGGAAGCAGCCACCACAGTGCAACTAAAGACATTCTTGAAAAAGGACTTCTAGAACTGCTTCAGAAAGTGTCAAGAACAATGGCTTAAGTGTGTTTGAAGTGAGGAGGACTATTTTGAGGGGGATTAATGGCAAGGTGTCTTTTAGTATATATTTTTTTAATTAAGCATTCACCATATATTTGTATCATACTTCATATTTTAGTGAGAGTCATAGAATTACTTTGGTACTCTTACACTAATTCTACTCTTACTTTCTTAGAAAGAAAAAGAAAATAGGCTTGAGCTTTGTTAAGCTTTCAAACTCTTGGGATTACAGTTTTATTTATATATAATTCTCTTGGGAAGAGAAGGCTGACCCCAAAATTGAATATGAACCTTTTTATACAGTTCAGGTGAAAAATAAACTTGTATGAGATAAGTCTGTACATGGTATGGGGAGGATGCAGAGGAAGGGAAAATTGTATTTGCTATGGTAGATGAGTTGCTGAATCTAATTCTTGAAAATCTAGCAATGACTTCATAAGGAGAATTGATTCAGATGTTATGAAGATGATAATAAAAGTCAGGTAAGGACAGAAGGAAAATCTAGGCAGCAAGACAGGCCATTGTAGGTGAAGAGGAATGAGGCAGCAAAAGGAGTGGAGGGAGCTCACATAAGTTTAACATCTTGTTAGAGGTTGCTGGGCAGAGGGAAGCATGGAGTAAGACTATAGCAGAGTGCCGGGAACACAGGAAGTGTCCATCAAATTGTACTTAAGAAGGTGATGTGTCAGTAAATATTTAACAGCTGGCTCTTAGAAGGAATGGGAGAAGGCAATACCTAATTTTTTAGCATTTGCAGATTTCTGATATGTAATTACTCTCACCATGGCTGATTTCTGGCCACAATGGCAATGTCTTTGAACCCAAAGTTGGGAAGATCAGGGAGCTGGTGAGACCTGATTCCAGAGACCACTGATGGCTTTCTTCTTATGTGTTGCTTGAGGTCTTTATAGTCCTTCTTTATATCTATGGGATATTTGGCTAAAGTCACCTTTGCTGAAGCAACAGAAAGTTAATTCAGTTACTAGGAGACAATGGTGTTAATGTGAGAAATATTGTTGGAAATGACTGCCAGGCTCTGGGATATGAATTTTGCTTGGGATAATTTTCTGTATTCACATCTTTAGCCAAGAGCTACTTGAATTTTAGACATGAGGATAGGAATGATGTTTGATTCATGGTTGGATGAGGGTGGCTCTAGTGAGAGGAACTATTTTGAGTAACTTGGTAGAGCTAGAAGGAAAGATATTTTTGTTTAAAATGATACTAGCTAGGTTTTATTCTCTCTCTCTCCCTCTTTACACAGTTTGAGTAGGAAAAATGTGTAGGAAAGAAGTTGAGCACAGTCCTGTGGTACAGGAGAGCTGAAACAAAGACAGAACAGCCATATTAAACCTACTCTATGTTGGGTTCCATGAGCTAATGCTGAGGAAGCCTCCTAGGTACAAATTGTCACCTAATGTTCTAGCCCCAGTACTGGGTTCATATTTGCATACTGTCATTTTTATCCTTCACAATAACGTTGAGAGATAAACATTTAGTCCACTTGATTGCCCAAGATGAAAATTTGTGAATCATTCTCCATCATTCCTTGTACCCACTGCATCCTGTTTATAGCCAAGACCTAATGGTCCAATTATATTTGAAAGGCATTCAGCTCTTCTCTGTGTACTTTTTTGACCCTTTGTATAGGTCATTGCCACCATTGACTTCTTCAACCATTCTTTAATGACACCTGGGATATTGCTTTTAGGAATTTATGTCATATCATGCCATTCTTCTGCTTAAATACCTTCACCTGCTCTCTGTTCTCATAATGAAATCCAAACTTCTTATGATCTAACCCTTTACTTACCACACCCATTTGCTTTTTAAGAGCTAGAATGCTCTGTTAATATCCAGTTGTCTTGTTGTGAAGTGCTGTGTTGCTTACATTGTTCTGATCTGCTTAGATCTGTCCTCTTTTGTTTTATTCTCTTTAAAATAACAAAAATTATAAAAAGAGCTAGTATGCTTATGTCAGCTATTCAGATAATCCATCTCATCCTAGAGGTCTCCATTTACATGCTAGCTATCAAAAAAAAACTTTATGGCTGTTATAATCCATATAGGTCCTTCCTGTTCTCTGATATTCTCTGCATTAGCACCTGGCCTTTTTCTTTTGACAACTTTTCCCAACTATTTGATTTTTTAAAAAATTTGCTTCATTGTTTTCAGTTGCCTTGCTCAATAGACTGTGAGAAAGTACCATATTCTCTTGTTTACCATGGATTCATCAGCTCCTGGCATAATGCTTGTCATATAGCATATGCTCAGTAAATACTTGTTGAATGAGTAAAGAAATTGAGCCACAGTTCAGGTTCACTTGGGCATCATGCTTTTTTCTGTTATGTCTAGTGAACATATCTAAGCATTCCCACTCCTGTTGCCACCATCTGTTACACAGTGGGCTGGTAGCACTGGAGGTGGAGTACTGTGGTGGCCTTTGATGCCTTTGTGGTCACAAACCTGCATCTCCATAGCATTTTTATCTCAGCTCTAGTGCATATTTCTAACAGCAACTGGGCATATTTTGATGGAGATTCAAGTGTCTCAAATACAACTTACACAAAAACTGAATCCCTTTTTTCTCTTTGTTTCTCATCTCAACCAACAGCCTTTTTTATGTACTCATTTGTCCACATCAGAAACCTAAACATCTTCATAGATGTTTTTTTCCTATCTCCAATTCAGCTACCCAAACTTACATTTTGATATTCTATGTGTCCTGTAACTTGGGCTGTTTTTCTCTTTCTGTGATCTCTACCTTAGCTGGAGCACCCTCCTCTAAGGTCTTCCTGCTTAAGTCAGGCCAGCTCCAGGATATGCTTGGGTATCTATCTAAAATGCATTTCCTCATCCTATCTTGTCCAATCCATTGCCTCCCTGTGATTGTCCAGAGGAAGTTCAAAACCCTTAGCACATTAGCATAGCCAGGGAAGAACACTGTGCAAACTTATGCACAGGCCATGTGGAATTTCTAGGGCAGTACTGTGAAGAGCTACATCTGATGCATCACTTGTCTGCTCATCAGAAAAGCAGGGCCTGGTGCTGCCTCACTTCTGGGCTTATGTTGGATGGTAAACACCCAGAAGGTCCCCATCTCTCTTTTCCTTGTCTTGTTCCTTTCTTGTTTATATTTTTTCTATCCTCTTTTCAGCATTCTCTCTGTCTCCTTCTTTCTCTTTTCTCTCCCTCTCTCCTCTCTTTTCTCTCCCTCTCTTCTCTCTTTTCACTTCTCTCATCTCCTCTATTAGTTTTTATAATGTATAATTATAAGTAAGTGTTTTTAAATTCATGTTTCTAACTCCTAATACATACGAACTGATGCATGTGATCACTGTAAAGTCTTGTGACCAAATGCGAAGTAGTTTGCAAACATTTGGAAGTATCTAATTTATCCTCTGGCTTACTGCCATTGTTACCACCATTGCCAATAACAGTAGCTACTACTTACTGAACAAATGGTGATATGAAAAATATTTTTGGGTTGGAAAACAGACTAATTGAATCTTAGGGTTCTTAGTCAATGCATTTTAAGTGAAATGGATTAGAAGAGGGTAGAGTGAAATGGAAACATTAGAGATTCTCATGGGTAGACAGGGCAGGAATTACTTCATATGACTTTGGTTTCTGTTAAATCATGCTGTGTAGATGTCTGTTGCACAGCAGCAGTTTGCTCCTCTGTTCTTCATGGTAACAGAGTTGTACTGCCTTTCCTAGATGCCCCTTGCATATGTGGCCATGTGACTACATTTTGGCTAATGAAAGATGAGCAATAGTGAATACTCTATTTCCAGGTTTGGTGTATAAATACCTGGATTTGACTTATCGGCCAAACTATTTGCAATGGTAGTAGGCCCATTCTAATGTATACTTTAGCACACTGCAATCAAAAATCTCAAAAGCCCTTCTATTATCATGTCTAAATCTCATTACTTAGTGAAGCCAGTACTATTAACATCCCATTTTGCAGATACTGTCAAGGCCAGAAGGCTATATTACTTGTTCAAATTTACATAGTGGAAATTAGTGGAGATAGGATTTGAATCCAGGTTATTTTGGCCATGGAAGTTGAGATTTCCCCGATGATTTTGCTGTCTCTCATGACGATGGCTAACTCTTGGGCACATGCATAGTCAGCACCATGACTTATTTTCAGACTCAAGGACTGGAGCTCAATCTCTAGTTGTCTCTTTACTGTTTTGAATCTGTTTTTATAAACATGGCCTCTGCAGACACTGAAAGTACTGTTGTGAAATATGACTCTGCAGGCTTCAAAATGTCATGTTGGGGATTAACAGTATTATTCTCAAAGATTCTAGTATGAGTCTGGCTGCCAAAACTCCCTTTTACTGTTTTTGAAAGGACAGAGGAGGGTGCAAGCCCATTTATAGAGCTGCAAGGGTAATTTCTAACATATGGCTCATGATTTACTCTCTTGAAGAAACATTTATCCGTGGCTCAGTAGCTAGGCCTCATCAAGCCAGAGATGACAAAAGTGTTTATGAGGAAGAGACTCGCCAGTTCAATTATTATTTCAAGGGAAGAGCCAATAGGAAAGTTATGCCATCATAGTTGTTAGAAGTTAAACTCCCAGTAGTGTCTTTGTGGAGAAGTTGATTGTTTTAATGCAGTTTTTATTTAGTTTCCTTTTATATCTTCCTAATAACTCATCTCAAAAGGTTTTTGTCTTTAATTATATTTTTAAAAAGAAGGAAGTTTATCATGTTACTCAGAAGGGAATCTATGGGGAAATACTTGACCATGGACACAGTTATCTGCGCTCATTGCAAAATGGGCTGTTTGTTTAATGTGCTTTAAATTTGCCTCTTTAAAAAGCACTCTGGTGTTTTTCCTCTCAAGATCACTAAAGACATGCTGAGTATTGTGTCATATGTTTTCACAAGATCTCTGTGAGGGGAAAGGGGGATATAGGTTTTTCTTTGTCTAAAGAACACATAGTATGTACCTTCTGCCATGTCACCTTGTTGGTGAATCTTTCCCCTTCTCTGAGTACCACCCCCCACTCCTACCCCTGCTAAGTCACCATTTTCCATGGTGTTGTGGGTTGCCAGGTGGGGACCAGTAAATGTGGCCCTCCCTGGGCACAGACGGTAACAGTATGGGTTGTCCTCAGAGAATCTGAGAATAGTAATAAGCTAGAATATGGTGTACTTATATTATTACAATGATCTTATGTTTCTAAACCATGTCAGGTGTAAAACATTCCTCTCCTCCTTGTTCTGTTTGATGCCCCACTGTCCTGTTGGTCAGGTTTATATAAAGGACCAGTGCTTTGGGGTTTAATGTTAAATGCATGTAATAGACTTCTTCATAGTGTGTATAGTATTGTCCCATTTTAACTAAAGGTAGTGAACTCCCTCTCTACTCCCTGCATATACATTTATGTATATGTTCATGGGGAAAAAGTCTGGCAACTGTGTCTGTCTCAGCATGTGAACAACAGTTATGTCTGATGGTGAGATTACAGGTACATTTTACTTTTTTCTGAGTATTATTGGGAGAAATGCCACTTTTTTGGTAATAAGTGTGTGTGGCTATTTACAATTGGCATTTTTAAAACTGCATGCCCTTTTACCAGGAGTTTCTTACAAGGGGTTTTCTGGTAGCCACACCTTGTAATGAAATAAGTGAGGACCCTATTGGGAACCAGAAGTCTGCTTCCTATACTGCAAACTGGGTGACATTGGGTATAGTCCTTAATTTTCAGATTTACATTTGGCTACCTTGTGAGGAATAGAAGAGAGTGGTATCTGTCAGAACTTGCCTAGCAGGCTATGGTAGAAGTTTAATTAACAGAAGCTCTTACTATGTTTCTAGGCCCTGCAGTATGGCTTGCTTGTCCCTTAAGATGTACTTCTGCCTACTTTCTGTGTAGCCCCCCATTATCTCAGTTACTAAATGGTTCCCAGCTAGTGCCCTTTCGTTCAGCTCCTCAGCCCAGGTCTCTACTTAACTTACTGAGCATATTTCTGATTCTGTGATTCCCAAAGCCCATATACTAAACCTCAATGATGTCCCCTGGGGACTGAGGCTGATGTGAAGTGGTTGCTCCTCTACTGCTGCATTTTCTCCTGTTCCTTGTTACTTATTGGGCTATTCTAAAAACTAGGCCAAACAACCTTGTATTCCTTTAGGTGTGTGTGAGGGTCAGGTGAAGTAAAGTCTTTGAAAATACTATAAACATATAATACACACAGGTATTAGTTCTCATAGTGATATACCTTAGACTCCCATGGGTGCTATGGCAAGTGACCACAAAACTGTGGCCTAAAAACCACAGAAATGTATTCACTCTTAGTTCTAGAGGGCAGATTGTGAAATCAAGATGTTAGCTGGACTAGGCTCTCTCCAGAAACTGTAGAGTAGAATCCATTCCTTGCCTCTTCCACCTTTGGTGGCTGAAGACATTCTTGGTTTTCCATGGCTGGTGGCCTTACATCCTCATGCTTTTGCCCCCATCCACTCATAGCCTTTTCTATGTTTTTCAGGTTTGTGCCTTTATCACTCCAGTCTCTGTCTCCATCGTCACACTGCCTCACGCTCTGTGTCTTTCATCCTGGCTGTCTCAACTCCTACACTGCCTTTCTCTTATAAGGATACTAGACAGCATTGGATTTTGGCTTACAGTATCTTGATAATCCTGTACTTCTGTATTTTGAGAGCCCCTTAATTTAATTGCATTTATAGATATTTACAGGTTCCAGGCAGATATATCTGTTGGGAAGGATGTTGTTGTTCAACCTAGTACATATGTTTTTCTGAATTCTGCGTTTTACTCTTCAAAAAATACTTTATATTAGTGCTTCCTGAATGTCAGACATCTATTATGTGCTGCAGGAATGGAACTCAGATATTTTACCTGCCTTTAGGAATGTTACAGCTTGATAGAAAATGTGGAGAAACTTGGCTAAAGTGTCAAATTAGTACTTTATTTATGTGTTTATTTATTTTATAGAAAAAAGTAAAACAATTTCATAACAAAATAACAGGAGAATAACAGTAATTCATACATTGCATAGTATTATCTTTAAAGTAGTTATCACAGTACAAGATATGGGCATAAACATTCTCCCATTGATATTAACACAGACTTTCCTTTTCAGTGAACTAAGAGACACTAGTAGTATAATTAACTTGCATTTTTTTCCTTTCCCCTTCCTTCCTTTTTTCTTTTGCCTATCCTAGTTTCTTTTTCCTTTTGAATAGTTTCTTCTGATTTCACAATATCTATTGTACGTTTTAGACCTTAATTACTCTTTCAGTGTTTCACACCAGGGAGTTAATATTATCTTTACACATGTGGGTCTGATTTATTTCACTTAGAGTATGGTGTCAAATTGCATATATTTACTTGTAAAAGTCTCAAGCTTATCCTTCTTTATGGCTGAATAGTACTCTATTTTATAAAAACACCACATCTTTTTTTATCCATTCCTGGGTTGATGGGCATTTGGGTTGTTTCCATGATTTAGCTATTACAAATTTCTGTGCTATAAATATGGGTGCACATATATCGCTGTGGTATGGTATTTTTAATTCTTTAGGGAAAATACCTAGAAGGTGAATAATTGAGTTGAATGAGACCTCTCATCTATACTGAGAAATTGCCATACTGACTTCCACAGTGGTTTCACCAGTCTACACTTGCACCAACAGTGGAGAAATGCTCCTTTTTCATCAGCGTGCCATCAGAATTTGTTATTGGTTGATTTCTTCATGATAGCTATTTTTTCCTACAGTGAGGTGGAATCTCAGTGTTGTTTTAATTTGCATTTCTCAAATGACCAAAGATGTTGAACATTTTTTCATATATTGATTTGCTATTTGTATTTTTTCATCTGAGAGGTGTGTGTTCATCTCAGATGCCCATTTTTGGATTGAGTCTTTCAAATTCATGCTATTGATGAGTCACTACCATTATCTGTCTCAGGCCTTTGGCTTTAGTTTCCCACAGATTTTGATAAAATAGTAAGGGCAAATGGAATAAAGTGTTTCAGACTTGCATAGAACATACTGCAAAGATGGGACTCTAAGTTCTGGAGCAGATGGAGAGTTGACTAGCAGGAAGCACCAGTAGGTTTTGCTCATTATCTGCCCCCTAAAGCTTCATTTGAGCATATATGTGGATGATGGTTTCAACTGGGTTACCCACAGGCCAATGTTTCAGATTCCCACAGGAAATGCCAAGGACTACCCATGTGGAATGCACACCTCTGGGGGCATTATTTTTTCTTATTCCCCTGAGACCCTTAATTGTACACCATTTACCTTGTCTCATACTTTTATGCCCCACCATTTTGATGCAGCTGCATTCTTGTTTGATGCATAATACCATCAGTTCCTAGCGCCTGAAGAGCTGACCCAGTTTTCAGCCACTTGAGTGGACATGGGAGGAGGGATATGATGGACTCTGCCATAGTCAGTTTGAGTGTAGAATGGCCATTCTTGGTATTGTATTTTAGGAAGGAAATGAAAAGCTGGAGCTCTCTAGAGGTGGATTGCTAGGTTGAATCTTGATTGAACTGTATTCTGCAAAAACAAAAGATAAACTTGAGTAATTTGCGGGAAAATGAATGTGAAATAAGTCAGACATAGAAACTTAAATATCATATTTTCTCTTATATAAGAAACCTAAATTAAAAATAAAGAGCAAAATAAAAGATAATAGGAAGTTGGCAAATAGATCTGTCTCAAGGGGAGGAGGATCAAGAGATGGAGGAAGAAAGAAGGGGGAGGATAGAGGATGGAAAAAGGAATTGGGATGTGTTAGGTACACGCAACAATTCTGTGCAAGAAGTGCAAATAGTATATCCAAAAAGAGAAAGGAATGGGATCAAGAGATGGGAGGAGGAGGCGGAAAAGGGGAAGGAGATGCAAAAAGAAATTAAGATGTATTATGTACATATGCCAAAGAACGTAATGCAAGGAATGTAAACATTATGTACTATATACATATACAATAAAAAAACCAGAATGACTGAAGCACCTGGAGATATTTCATAACAGAAGTCCATAAGAGAGAGTGGTGGGCTAGGTTTCCATTCTACAAGAATCATGAAAAAAAATAGCTTTGTTTTATGGAGGCTACACAGTATAGATTATGAGGGCTTGGTTATGCTTTAGAGAGTAAGAGATCTGGGTCTGAATCTCAACTTTGCTTTTCAGTGGACTGATACTGGGCTACTCCATTGTTCCTGAGACTCAGGTTTCCTCTTGAAACCTGGGGATAGATGAATTTTTACCTCATAAGTTCAGGGTATGGATTGGGTGAGATGTTTCATATCAAGGTACTTAGCATGATGCTTTGATATGGCAAGACCTTAATGAAAAGCCAGGTGAGTATTACTAAATTCTGTGTGTAATAAAGAACCAGGTCAAACAAAAGAGAGTCAGAAAGAGCAGATTTAGACTTAGCATATATAAGGAGATAGCTTTTCATCTATCAAAGCTTCTGCATGAAAGTGACTGCACAGATCTGAATTCCTAAGCTCTAGCTCACTGTCCTACATTAGGGATGTGAAAGTTCTGGATATGAGGGAGAAGCTGAACCTGCTAGTTTCTATGGTGCTTTCTAATTCTGTGAGCCCTTAGTATTTTATACTACTATAAAGTTTCATTATAGATAAGTGTTTGAAATAATAGTCTGTAGAAAAAGATGGACTATGCCCTTTTCTGTATAAATGTCACCACCACCATCACCACCATCACTTCTACCTCTGTGTTCCCTCATAGTCTGAGTGTGTTTTGTGTCTCTAGACAGGGAAGTCATCTGTGCAGGAGCCACCCTCCACTCCTGTGATCTTCTGCCATCTGGACCACGGGGGTGTGCAGGGAACATACTGTTGATTCATATGCCATCTCCTGCTGGCATCTTTAAAATGACCCTTTTGGCTGGATCTGTGAAACAGTCAGGCCTTCTCTCTCACTCACACCTTCTCTAAATACTTCAGGGAGAAGGGCATGTGAGGGAAAATGTATAAAGATCCAGAAAAATGGAAAGATGGTTGAGTTGTCCCTGAGGGAAACTGGAATGAAATCCAGCGGCTTTTTTCAATCCAGTTTTAGAATCTGTGCCCAGAACAATGTCTTCAAATAGTACTTGAGAAGATTCAAAGTTGCTACCTCAGGGATCTCGGCAATGGACTGAGTGGGTGGGTTTCAGACTCTGTCCTTCCCTGTTAATTATAGTAGGTTCAGTGTTCCTAGTTTGTCCTCTTTATCTGGATCTTGCTTCCCATAGGTATTTGCTTACTGGCTTCTGTTCATTATTCAGTTTTTAGGTGAATATTCACCCTTGTGACTTTCCCTAGCTACCAGATTAAATTTAGAAGGGAATCATAATGCAGGAAAATAAAGTACCTTAATTGATTATAAAATATAAAGCTATCAAGTTTAAATTTTATAACATGTTCAGGGAGCAGACTTATAAAGAACATAACGTTCCCTGTCCCATTTAGATGATGGGGCTTTTGAACTTTTGAGAGGGGAGAGTATGTGCCCAAGCTCTCAGGCAGGGACCTGAGACTCTTGACTTCTGACTGACTACAGTGCTCTTTCCTTTCAATAAAAATTTCTCAGCCCCAAAGTCTGGTTCAGAGGTACACTTTTGGGATGCTGTGTCTGGCTCTGTGAATCAATTGAAATGGTTCACATCATTTTGCTTGTGTATGTGCTTGTGTGTCCATTTCTGGTGAAGATCTACACTTTCCATTTGAGAAATCTCAGAAAAGTCCTAGATATAACTAACTTGATGATTTAACATTGTCATTTAAAACCCATTAGAGTAAGTTAAATCTTATACTCACCCATACCTATATGAGAAAACAGCAAATGCTTCTGGGAAAATTTATTAGTTGTTTAAGACTAATATACAGTGGCTGCATTTCCCAGAAGGTGAGGGGTATTTCGAGCATTCAACCAACTCATCTATCTGTTTGGAAGAACTTGGCAAACAACCATACACTAAAGTCTCTTTTTTGTGAACAATACAGGACTAATAAGGTGTTTCTTCATTGTGGAGCTATTGCTGTAGTGAAAACAGAAAGCTTGGATTTCTGCAGATAGTATGGAGGCTCAGAGGCTTGACTTAATAGGAGCTTATTTTTCATTAATGCTTCCACCTAGTGCTGGAGCTCAGCAGCCTTTTCAAATAGTGTTCCAGGGACCCAGGCTCTTTTTGCCTTGGGTTCTGCCGTATTCCTGGGTCTTAGAGTCATTCACTTCTATTCAACAGGTAGCCAAAGAAGAATTGAGAACTAGTTTGGAAGTTTTTACAGATAAGAGTTCTTCATTATTCTGTCTATGTTCTGCTGACAGAAATAAGTCCTATCTGGAAGCAGGGTGGTGCTGCTGGTGGTCGTAGGGCTTCTTAGCAACAACTCTACACTATGAAAGAGGAGCACAAATCTTTATTGGGCAATTAATCTTCTCTGCTCAGGCAGAGTGAATATTCTAAGAATGTCAGAGGTGCATAAAACATCTGAGATGGGACCTTCAGACTGTTCACTTAGTGTGCATGTAGGTTGTAGAACTGACTCTTTAAGAATTAAGATGTTTTTTAAAAATTATGAATTTCAGAACTGAAAATTATACAGATATGAATTCAAAACTGAGAAATGATACAATTGTCTGTTAATAGGAGATATTATTCTTATTTTAAAAGAAAGACACAGAGGGAAAGGGCCCAACCTGGAGTTTGGCATGGTTTGTAAGGTAATAGAACTTGATTAATTATAGAAACCAGAAATATTCCCATTTTTGTACAGGTTACCATAGTTTAGCTTTCTTTTTAAGTTGTATATTTGTCCTTATTTAGTGTTTGACAGAAGTTACAACACCACATTTCCTTACTCTATGGTTTTTATTTTCACTCTTTTGTGTAGTTGTTTCTTGACAATTTTTATTTGTTTTATTTAACAAAATTGGCTCATAATTTTTATTCTAGAATGGGATTACCTATGGCATAAAATTAAAATAAATGTAATTTCTCTAAGTAAAATATGCCAGTAAGTTAAAATATACATATCTTCTCTTACATGAGAAACGAAATAAATAAATAAATAAATAAATAAATAATAGGGTTCAGAAAGTTAAATATTTACTCTTATATGAGGAATGGAAAAAGGAAAGAAAGAAAGGAAAGAAGGGAAGGGAGGAAGGGAAGGAGAGGTGACAGGAAAGTAGAAGGTAGACTTTTGGATATGGGAGATGGAAGAACAGGATCAGGGGAAGGGGCAGGAAAGGAAGAGGAGGGTAATGGGATTGGAAATGTATATATCTTCTGTATTACTAACATGAACTAATGGGGCGGGGGAAGAAAAAAGAAGGATGACCTGCTTATCTGTCTTATCCTGGATAGACTATCATTTTTGTGGTATTTGGGTTCTTCTGACAATATTTACATTAATATACCCTCTCTTTATGAAATGGCATTGATAGTGGTGAAGGTAGTTAATTTTAAATACCCTTACTTGGAAAAAGCTAGAAATTATATTGATCCTTTTTCCTCCTGCCAAAGTTTTTTTTTTTTTTAATTTAGATGTTTATAGTCCATTAATTCCAAAATCTAGAGCTATTTGATATTGACTACTTACCTGAGATTTCTGCAAGCAGAAATGAGTCTTAATGAAATTTCCCTGTAAGTGGCCAGCAGTCTGTACTCACCCATTGTTTGTTCCTGCTGTTTCTCACTCTAATAACTGTTGATAGTTATTAAGAAAATGAGTGCATGACCCGAACAAATCTTATCTTTGTCTCTTCTGCCAAGACAGCTTTTTAAAATCTAGACAAAACTGTTCTTTTGAGAAAAGGCATGCAACAAATGAGCCTTCAAGCTTAAATTGTAATTATGTTGTTCACTATTTAAAGAAATGTTGTTCCTTATTTCATGAGTTATTGGATTAACATCTGGCGTTAAGCATTGTCTCTCTTGTAACACTGTTGATATTAATGCCATTTTAATTTCTTGGCATCATGCTATGTAAATGTATAACCCACAGTTGTGAGTTTTGAACAAGGATAGAAACTTGGATTTGGAAGCAAGAAATTCACAGGGTTTCATCAAATCACCGTGAAGAAAAATGTCACAATTGCACTGAAATGGTTTTAAATTGTTCGTTTTAAACCTACCTCAGTAGCAAAATGCCATGCGTGCAGCAGATTTGCAACCACGTTAGTCACTTTCTTTCTTCCGTTCCCTTGCTGTGTTTGTGTTAGGAGCACAGAGTAATGTAATTTAGTAAATTATGATTTGATGGCTGGGCATCAGCCCCAGTGTTGAACAGTATTTGGACTATGATTACTTGCTGGCTTTGTCACAGTTGGCATTAATTATTGATGAAAGTTTCAGAAATAGCGCATGTGCCAGGAGCATTTCACCGGAACGCAGGCAGCAGGCAGGAGGGATGCTAAAGAGTGTGGGGGAAGAGGCACCTGTGGCTTGTTTATGTCTGTGCACGGGGAACCTGGACCCAGTGGGCTGTGTGATAGCTGTGTAAAGGTCATGGTGTAACAGAAGGATGAACCGTCAGACTTATTTCTATCGTGTTCCTCCCCAGGAACTGCACCGAAGGAGCCAACTTCAGCCGGAGCCAGCCAAGACGAAGGCTCTCCAGACTGTCATTGAAATGAAGGTAGGAGCTGAGCACATTTGTCAAAAACAGCGCTGCCTTCAGTTTGTTCTAACTTGATAGTACCTAACAAATGTGTGAAGTTGATATTGTGTGTTTTCTAGACCCTTGATGAGTGCCTTGCTTCTGGGTCTTTGTGCCTTCCTGGGTACATTTAATTTATTGGCTTTTTAATTATGGTGCCTTTTTAAGGCAAATGAATAAAGGGCTGAAATGTGCCTTGCTGAAGGAAGCTGGGTTCATTTCTAGCATATGTCCAATGTTGTTAACCTTAAGGAGTCTATGTATGTGCTTTAAAAGTAAATTTCTAAGGCTAGAATAACTACCCTTTCCATTCACAGTGCAAAGAAAAGGCACTTTTGAGAATCATGGTTTTATAGGACAGTTATTTTACATGCATTAGAGGTATTGAATAATTTAAATCATACTTGAAGCAAAATTTCCTTTTTAATGACTCATGTTTTCTCCTAAACAAGTCTGGAAGTAAACATTTATTAAAATTTCACAAAGTATCCTATTTGACTATGGAAGCATAGATCTCAACTATTGAAAGGAATACAAAAATTATTCTTAGTGGATTTAGGGCATGTAAAGAATAATAAAGTAAATGATGATGGCCATGCCATGATCTATAATTAAAAAGCAGATCTAAATGAAAAGTATTGCTTTGCCAATATCTAGAAATTTCAAGTTTTTAACTTCCAGTTTTTACTATTTGCTAGAAGGAAGCAAATAATAAAATACTTACTTTAAGAATAAGTAATTCTTGATTTAAAATGTTTTATAAAGTTGTTCGTAGTCTGCAAATTCCCTACTTGAGCTTAATACTCAGGACAGCATCAGCTTACAAGAGAATTTTCAAGCTTGATGATAAGATAATGATTTTTCTTTCTTACAGTGCATGATTTTGAGTGTCTGCCAAAAAATCCCTAAGTTGTAGGGAAAAAGAAACTAATATTAACTATTGAATTCTTGGCATGTATAGTTCTGATTTGGGATTTTTTTTCATCAATGGCAATGTCTTCATCCAAGTAGTGTTTGTGTGTGTGTGTGTGTGCGTGCGCAAATAATGTGAAACATTGGCTTTAAAACATATGTCTTCCAAGTGAGGTTATGTAAGTCATAGGCTTTCATGATGTACTTGCAGTAAATTGACTTGCAAATATAACTGAAAGGACCAAATACTAATAGGATTAAGAATAACTGTTAATCATGACTTATCAATTGTTTTGAATTTATATAACTTTAACTTAATTTGAAACAAAACAAAATGTGTTGTTGAGAGGAGGCAGTGGTTTATAATTGAGGATTCATTATTCTCATTGTGACCAAACCTGAAACATGGTTAAGGCTGTAAATAAATACATAAAAATAGAAGAAAAAAAAAAGAAAAGAAAAGACACTAGTATAAAATACTCAATTTTAATTTTGCATATAGTGGTTCAGTCCCACTTCCACCAACCTCCCCAATCTCTAATACAAGTATTAAATGAGAAGAGGAGATATATTCAATCTATTTCCAAATTGTCACTTTTTAAAATAAAGGAAAAATAAGTTCTAGAAATCTTTGGAGAACTTAAACTTCTGTTCTGGTGTGGTATTTTCTTGCTAAATGTTTTGGTACAAAGACATTTGCTATGTTTTTGTAATTTTTTAGAGTAGAAATTATTTTAAATTCTAGTTTACCATTTCTAGCTTTAAAGTTGAATTATAAAACAAAATCATTAGGAAATAAAAACTCTCAAGCTGTCTATCTGGGAGGCATAAAAACATGACTGTTAGGGCAAATTCACATATACATGTTATCATTAAATTATGTCTGAAAATTTTCTATTATGGATGCTAATGATGCCACTTTACAGGCATAGGAACATTTTTAGGACATATGAAAATCAATATATTTTGTCAGGAAACAGCCTGAATTTTTCTTTTTGGATGCCTGTTAATTTACAAAAGCACTGCCATATGTTTTGTCTGTAAAGAAATCTGGGTTCCATTACCATGTATACTGGACACACCTAAATCGAGTTATGGAGGCAGCTGGTAGAGGGTCATCGCCTTGGCCATGTGTGTAACTCATGACAGAGACTGTGATCTCATCCAATTTTGTGCATTGGAAATTGGAGGGAATGTTAGAAACTCACATTAGACAAGACTAGAGTTGACTATCAAATAAAAGTGATCTTTAAATCCAGAGGGTGAAACTTGGGATTCTTGGTGTCTTCGCTTTGGGAAAGTGGCACCTAGTGCCCTGGCCAAATCTTGAAAAGAGCTTTCACAATGTAAACTAACCTTGTAGTTTTGGGCAGATGACAAGAATTAGGGTTCACAATTACTACTTGTCTCCTACTTCTTAAAGAAATTGGAAGTGAACTTCTGAAACCCAAACATCCCTACCTGGAAAGTTTGGTCAAACTGTATGGGTGAATGTTTAAATTTTAAAAAAATTACAGTAAAAGGTACTTTGTCATTAATCCCTTTCAAAATACTCTCCCTTGATTTGAACATATTTATTGTCCTTGCAACTTTTTTTTTATTAGAACATGTTCATAGTACATTATATTTATATTCCTTGTGTGGAGTTGGTATATCTACGTAACATATAATTTCTTTTTCTATCTCTTTTCCTTCTTCTTCCTCTCACCTCTCTCTACCTCCTAGTCCCCTTCCCATTTGAGAAAAAAGTATCTCCTTACCTCTTATTACCTATCTTTTGTTTTGCTCTTTATTTGTAATTTGGGTTACTTATGTAAGAGAAATCATGTTCTTGCCACTTTCTGGAGCAAGTAAGTACTCTTTTGGAGGTGCCATTATGAGATAGTATATAAAATACAGAGACTGTTTCTGCTATATGCCATCCAACAGAAAGGCATGTCCATAATAGCATTGAGATATATTCTCATTTACCTTATTCACTAGATATGACAGCGTGCAATTTCTGGTTCTTCCCCAAAGTAAAAATGACCATAAAGATAAATGTTTTGAATCAATTTGGAGCATCTAAGAAATCATAACAGTGCAACTAAAAGTACTAACTTTAAGTTGATTTCCAGAACTGCTTCAGAAAGTGTCAAGAATTACTGGATAAATGTCTTTGAAGTAGGGGAGGATATGTTGAGGGAGATTAACTGATGGCAAGGTATCTTTTACCATAATATATTTTTTTCAATTTAATCATTGATTGTATTTTTGGATCGCACTTTATACACACATTACATCAACTGGAGAAAAGCACTTATTGTGAAGTGTTTGGATTCTTACTTGACTTGGAGCACTATGTAGAACCGCAGCCTAGTAGATGTAGTAGATTTCTATGTACCCTCTGAACTTAACATCGCTATGAGATGGGCCTAGGAGAGGCCACTGTAAAGTGGGGACAGTGCCGTGTGGTCATCACATGTGCAAGCCAGTTTGAGCTGGGGGTCTGATGTGGTCTGAAAGAAAGTGAATGGGAGCACCGTGTATATAGTTATTTGTAACTTATCTTCTTGCAGGAAACTCCAAGTTTTAAATTTGATCCTGATTTGATCTGGCAGGTATGTTCCAAGTTTGCATATGGAACACTGTGTGCATTTCTTGGGAAAATTAGTTTCTTGTAGACATGATATTTCTCCTTTTCCTCATTCTGTGTCTAAAGATTCTTTTCTGAGTTCTTCTTTTCTGTTCCTATAGAGAACTGTCAATAAGAATAGTAGTTAATGGGCTTGTGTTTTTTAGTTTCCTTTCTTTAACGCTAATTCCTTTGAAATAATGTGTTTTTAACTTTTTTTGTTAAAGCGTGACATGACATGGTGTCTAGTAGTTTCACTTTCTTGATTTCATTCATAAAGATTTACTTTAAAAAATGAATTACAGCAATGGCAGTATTTGTCAGATAATCTCGAAACTTTTTTTTTTCTCAGAGCTTCTAAGTGAATGAAAGTCTAATCTAAAAAATGAGTATAACCAAAAAGAAATTTATTGGCTTGAGTAAATGGAAAAAAGCAACGTCTTGCTTCAGGCGCAACTTGATCCAGGGGCTCAAAAATATTACCAATTTTCTCTTATTTCATGTTTACAATCTTGGCTTTCTTCTTGTGAGCTCTATTTTCAGATAGCCTTTCTCCAGCAGAATACATATAAATACTCCAAAAATCATAGAAGAAAGCGCAGGGCAAATGTTAGGTGTTTTGTTTTGTTTGGTTTTGTTTTGTCTTCGTACCAGAAATTGAATACAAGACCTTGAGCTTGCCAGGCAGGTACTGTGCCATTAAGCTTATATCTCTGGCCCTAGGTTTTTTTTTTAATGTAAAAAAAGAAAAACAAAAAAATACCCAATCTTAGAGTAAGGATTATTACTGAGATGGAGCTTAAAACTTCAAACTTCACAACCCAGACTGAAAAGAAAATTCGCCAAGTTCCTTTATTCTCATTTGTTGAATTTTGATTTTGGGAATGCTTTAAATAATACTCCTCAAGAAAACTAACTTTCTTCTCTCACAGCAGAAATTATCTGTTTTTCAGCAGAAATTATCAAACAGAACATAGTGATGTAAGAGTTTTAGGAAAGTTGCAGAAAATATATGTGATCTGGTGTATTTGTTACGCTAAGTGAATTAAGAAGTCAGGCACATAATGACAGTAAGAGACAACATTTGTACTGGTAACTGAAGTGTGGAGTGTGGGTATTTAGTTTTCCAGGAACATGACCAGTTTAGGATTGGTGTGCAGTGAGTATTTCGTCTTGAGTAACATCTGTTTCCATTAGGCTGTTTTTTTTTTTTTAAGTTTTTTGAAACTCACTATTAACAGAAGATTAAGTTTAACTTAGTTTCTGAAGAATATTCATGCAATTCACGAAAGAATTTGACTTTCATTCGAGTACAGAATGATTGTGAAGACTGATTTTTGTTACTAAAACTAAAGACTACACTTTATCTTTGTGTCCAGACAGTGTCATATAAAGATATTTCAGATTCACAAGGTGCGGAAAGGATGTAATATAATATTGTAAATGCAAGAGCTACTGCTTGGAATCTTTTCCAAGGTCACCCAGCTAGGAAAGACGAAAGTTCCTATCAAACCTAGGCTATGAAACACAAACTAGTAACTGTCCTGAAATTACCAGAGTACTGAAATTTAGTCAGAGATAATGTAAAGTGTTTGCCATATTTCTTTTGACTTTAGGCCCTACTTAGGTTTTTTTCATTTATCCTTGAATCTGTCTTGAGTCTTAATTAAAATTATTTCTTCTCACAGGATGTTGTGTTCATAGGAAATTTGTACTAAAGCCATTTTTTTCTGGTCAAGCTATAATGATGACTTATAGCTCTTAAGAATATGAGTGCCTGGGTATATTCAGAGGTTGATCAAAAATACTGTTTTTCATTATTATTATTTTTTATACTAGAGAGACAATGTAATATTTACAAATGTGAGTCTGATTTATTTCATTTATGAAGATAGTCTCAAGTTGCCTCAAGAACATCCTTTTTATAGCTGAGTAATATTCCATTGTAGAAAAATACCACATCTTTTTCATCCATTCTGTGGTTGATGGGCATTTTGGTTGTTTCAAAGATTTAGCTATTACAAATTGTGCTATTGTATTATCTCTCTAGTATAAAAATAATAAACTGAAAGAGTAATAAGATCCATAATATATAATAGATATGGTGATAATGAAAGGGAATGAAAGTGCTCTAAAGGATATAACTGTACATCTGTTTAAGTGTGCAAGACAGACAACCATACTATTAAGTTTTTGTTAGTTCATCAAATAGATGGTTTGTGCTGTCATTGTTTGATTGTCCACTTTTTATGCTTTGATTTTATGACTTGAGCAACTACTTCTAAGTAAGCGATTTCTTACTGTTCTTTTTTTGAAATTCTGTGTTATTTCTACCTTTTTTCTGTTTTGTTTTTTTCTCTAACTAAAAAAATAGTGTTTTAAAATTTTTTAAAATTAGAGTAAAAGATGCACTGCACTGACCCCTCAGGCTGCTCCTCCTGCTGTAAACGTGCTCAGCCCACCATGCTCGCTGCTTTCTGGAAGTCCTCTCTTATGCATGTCTTCATAAGGTGTGATCAGAAATACGGTAAATGCTGTGGCCAAGTACTGTCCACCAGAAAGGCAAGCTCACTTTACTCACTGGACCTGTGATTGCAAGCTCTTACCTAACATAAAAATGACCAGGAAAAGTCAATATTTTGAGTTGAATCAGGACATGGAGACAGCCATGACAGGACAACTAAACACACAAAAGGGGACTTCTAGAACTGCTTCAGAAAATGCCAAGAACATGGGATGTGTGTGAAGTGAGGGAGAGTATTTTGAGGATTATTCATGGCAATGTCTTGTAGATACTAAGTGTGGTGGTCAAAAACAACAGACTCCAAAAATAAAAAGAAAAGCACTTTATTTGCTGAGCTGAGTGGTGACACTGTCCCAGGGAAGTGTGCACCATGCGGGGTTGGGGTGTGTGTGGGTTTGCAAGAGTTTTTAAAGCTGCAGACTGCAATGGGAGGGGATAAAGCTTGAAGATCAGTTTGTCTCCATAGGAACCAGGGAGGTGGAACAAGCAGTTACAGGAACCAGGGAGGCAGGGAAGGGATTGCATGGGGGGTAAGTTACAAGGTTGCAAATTTAAACAGCAATAATACAAATCTTACAAACGGGCAATCGCATAAGTCGTTACAAAAATAGAACAGAGTGTAAAGGCACATTTTGAATTTCTGAGTTTACAACACTAAGCAATAGCTATACAACAGTAATAGCAAACCACCACCCGCTAGTGACACCCTAACTGCAAGAGCACTACTATATAAGGGGGCCGGGTACTTGCAACAGACCTTTGGAGAGACATAACCTTGCCCATTTCACAGGTGAGAAAGCTGTGGTTTAGAGAAAATAAGCAGGCTGCTTAAGGCCTTAGCTCATTGGTTGGCATCTGAGATGTGCACGTAAGCTTCTTGTCAAACCCTTGTGCTTTCTACTTTTATCTGGTTTGACTACAGATGGCTCATATGTTCAGCTGGCTTTTCTGTCAACAATGATTTTAGAAACTGTACACTGAGGTTTGTATTGTTGAACAGTAAAGGCAGTTCAGATAACTAGATATACCTATTTGATATTTTTGGAAAGGGGCAGAGTTGGGCTGGGGATTTAGCTCAGCGGCATAAGCACTTGCCTTGCAAGCACGTGGTCATGAGTTCAATCCCCGGTATCAATTAAAAAAAAAAAAAAAGAAGAAAGTTGGTGTTGGATTTGACTGCTTTCCTTAAACAAAATGGGTGGGTATGGGTTTGAGAAAAAGAAAAATGGTATATGATGCCATTTAGGAAAAAAAATAAGATTTATAAAAAATTAGATTTTTTCCTTTATGTGCCAAATTTCTTCTTATGATGTTTTTGATTCTGAATATTTGACTCACTTGACAGTAGACAATACTTGCAATTTAACTGGGTTAGATTGTATGAACTCCTGAAGTTGGATCATGGGCACCAGTGCTTACTGAGTAGGTGCTTTGCTCATAGAACCATGGTAGGCCTTTCATAAAACTGAGCTTTCAGTCTTAGGATGCTAAGGGAAGGAAGTATGTAACCCATCTTATAAAAATGACATAAGGCCACAATGATCTACGGAAACAGAAGGAATGTTAAATAAGAGAAGACAAGGACTGTTTCTTGAATGTAGTAGCATTTGAGGAGGATATTTTAAAATTGGCATCATTTTAATAAAGGGAAGTATGGTTTATTAACAATGGAAACTATCAGAGCAAAGGCAAAGAGGCTTGCAAATACAAGGATTGTCTAGGAAAGAGCACATCATTCAGTTTGCTTGAAAAAATATTTAAGGGTAAAAACAATGGAAGAAATTAAATCATAAAAAAGTAGAAGAAAAAATAATAAAGATAATAGTTGAAATTAGTGAAATACAAAGCAAACATATAGTAGGTAGGAACACCAAAGCCAAATGCTAACTCTTTGAAGAGATTAACAAAATTGACAAATTCTGGGTAGAATCCAGAAAAATAGACACAACAGATAACCAGTATTAGGAACGGAAAGAAGGTAAAGCTATAAAACTGTGAAAAGAGAAAAAGATTTTATTAATAATTTTATAATAATAAAATTGAAATGTTAGGTAAAAAAGTAAATTATTTAAAAATTAGAACTGATGAAAAGCACATAGAAGAAACAATATCTGTAGTCTTAATGTACTGAAGAAAATGATTCTATTCTTTAAAAGTTTACATTAAATTAAACCAATCAAAAATGAAAAAACTGAAACAAATGTATCTGTGGGTCCAAATGGTTTCCTCAGTCAGTTGTACCAAATATTTGAGGAAGAGATTAAATCACTCACACAGAAATTCTTCCAGAGTAGAAAAAAGTAAGTAATTCTCATCTTGTTTTCCTGAGACCAGTACAAACTTGATATTAATACTCAATAAAAATATTACAAGAGAAAATTATAAGTAATTGAGTGGACAAACATTCCTACATAATTTCTTAGTGAACTGAATTCAATGAGAAATAAATGACACCACCAAATTATGTTTCCTTTAGGAATGTAAAGTTGGATTGATACTTAGATATCAATCAATATCATACACCACATTAACAGAATAAAGTCAATTTAATTTAAATATATATATAAAAAGTACATTTGATAAATGCAATAGCTATTTATATAAAAAAGCTTTTAAGAAATTCAAATTAGAAAGGAGGATTTTCTTAATGTAATAAGGGATAGCTATATGAAATCTATGCCAAATATATGATTGTTGTTTTAGATTTAAAATGTCTCCTTAAAGTCTCATGTGTTCAGAGGTAGGGCTTTCTGAAACTGAATGGAACATGATGAGATAATAATTTTATGATATTACTGAGAGGTAACAGAAACTTGGAAGTGACTGGGTCACGGGGGCCTGACTCTGAGTATTTTATCTTTTCCTAGTCTCTCCACCTGCATTTACTATCTCCCACACCGTTCCACTGTGAAATTCCTGCCTTGCCATAAGCCTAAAAGCAATGGAGGCGTCTGACTATGGACTAAAACCTCTAAAATCATATGCCAAAAATCACCTTTCCTCTTAGAAGTTGATTTTTTTCAGGTGTTTGTCACAAGGACATGAGGCTACAGATATGGTGCTAAAATATTGAGAGCTTTTCCTGTGATGTAAGGCCCAAGTCAGTAATGCTTATTATCATCATTCTATGCAGCAATGCTCTGGACACTTGTAGGGATAAGAATTAGAAAGTAAGTAATAAAGCCATATTTATTCACAGACCATATGATTGTATATGTAGAAAATTAAAGAATCTATAGATAAACATAGATTTTAGATATAAAAATTAGTCTAGTAGCTAGTCATTGTTTAAAAATAGAGCCTTGTTTGTAAACTTGTTATAATTATAAAATGAAAGTTATAGAACAATATCACTTATGATAGTATTAATAAACTCAGAGTATCTAGGGGCAAATTTTAACAGTGATTATGTAAGCTCTAACTTAATTGGAAATGTATAAAATATTACTAAACATAGAATAACCAAAAACTTGAAACAAACAAAATAACTATTGTCTTGGTTACTTTTCTCTCATTTGTAGAAAAAAATACCCAACACCAAAAATTGAGGAAGGAAAGGTTTATATACATCACAGTTTGTGGAGGTTTCAGTCCATAATCAGCTGGCTCCAAGGCAGGGTGGCATAGCACAGGGGCAGCACTTCAAGGTAGCAGAAGGGGCAAGAGCAAAAGAAAGGAAAAGAGCAAGCCTCTTTTCCTCTCTTATGTTATAAGCAGGCTACCACGCCCTAGGACAGGTATAGCACCATTTCCACACTCTCTTCTTGAACAGGATGAGGATGTTTACAAAGTAAGGATCCTGACCCACTGCTGAGTTGCTCAGTTAAAATTTCTATACTTTTCAAGTTGACACAATATATCAACCATTGCAACTATCAATAGTTAGGTAGATAAATAGTGGAACATTCAGACAATAAAATGCTATATGGCAATGATCTGGGTCATTTGATGTCATTTGTAACAGCACAATTGAATGTCACTCTGAAAATTCCAAAAGAAGACAGATGACAAAAGAACATATATGATTCTGATGATATGTATTCCCCAAATAGTCAAAAACTAATGGTGGTGTTAGATGTTTGCTAGTGGCTACTTTGGGGAGAATGGATGTTGTTGAGTATAGGAAGGTCAGAAAGGACTCTTCTTGGAGGACAGGATGTGTGTGTGTGTGTGTGTGTGTGTGTGTGTGTGTGTGTGTATGAGTCAAAATGGACTGTACTGGCCACAACCAGAAAGACAAAATAATCATTTTATTTTCTAAATATTTTTTTATGTGCAAAACTGCCTGAAAGCAACTATATATATATATATTCTGATAACAGATATATCCATTTCATGATCTGGGTGGCACATAATCAGCTTTGTTCACTTTGTCATAATTCATCCTGCTGAAAATTTTTGATCTAGATAGTTTCTTACATACATTAACTTTAATTAAAATACTATTTAAAAATAAAGGAACAACTAGGTGTAGTGGTTCATGCTTGCTGAGACAGGAGAATCACAGTTAATTCAAGGCCAGACTAAGCCTACATAGAGCATTCAAGTTCATTCTGAACATATAGAGATCTTGTCTCAAAAAATAAAAAAAAGAGAAATGACTTAACAATAAAGAGACAAATAACCAATTAAAAATTGAGCCAAGAATTTGAGTAGAGATTTCCTCAAAGATGTCCAAACGACCAATAAAGACATAAAAGGATGCTCAATGTCATTTGTCATCATGAAAGTGCAAATGAAAATGATAATTAAATACAGTTTGTCTCCACTAGGATGGCTAAAAAACACAATAAAAATATTACCTAGTGAGTGCTAGGTAATATGTGGAAAAATTGGGATCCTGTTTGTGTGTGTAATGGTAAGTGTAAAATGGTATGGTCCAGTTAGGAAAATTAATTGGCAGTTTCTCAAAACTTAGACATAGAGTAACACAGGACCCAGAAATACCACTCCCAGGATATTTTCAGCAGAACTGAAAGCAGATCCACACAAAAACCTGTTTACAAATGCTTATTTCACATTGCTTATAATAGCTACGAGGCTAAAAAAAATTAATTAAGAAAAAGGAAAATTTCTTAAGGGGAGAATTGGAGGCAGGTGTTGGAACATTCACAATTTAATGCAAAAGCACAAATGAATGAAATTCTCTAGCTGCTTTCAGGCAGTTTTGTGCATAGAATAAAAAGAGAAACATTTAGAAAATAAAATGTTTATTTTGCCTTTCTGGTTGTGACCAATCCAGTCCATTTTGATTCCACCATACCAGGTGAAAATTTAAATCCCAAATTAATCTAATTTGTGTCAGTACAGGTCCTTAAGTGCTTTTAGCTCCTCAATTGGTATCTTTTTTTTTTTAAGCACTGCCACTCTGTTTTCTAAACCTTTCACATATTTTTTCCTCTGTCTATGACACTCACTAGCTGCTTCCTTGTTCTTCATTATACAAACTTCTCTGAGTTGCTTCTTCAGCATGCTGTGTAGGAAAACCTGGGCAAGATGCCATAACTCCAGGGGCAGTGATCCTGGTGGATGCTGTGTGATTCTGGTATGTCTATATATCTCTACAGGTAGCTTGAACAACAACTTGGTTGCTCTGCACTAAGATCTGCTGTGCATCAGTGGTCTGTGCATATTTTAAGATGGTAGTATCTGGCTGGGTAGCAACTGCATTGGTCATGGTTAATGTCTGAAGGCCCTGTTCCCCATCAGTACCATTACAAGCCAGCTGTGTTGCTCCTCCTTGGGTAATGGCAATGTGCTGCCTACTGTTGGTTTGGTAAGTTGAAGTTGGCTGTGTTTCAGTGGTGATGGCAGAGGCTGATATCTCCTCCTCTGCATTCTTCAATCCTTGGCACTCCTGGTGCATCAGAAGATAATTCATTCAAAGTTTTCCTGTAGGAAGGCCTCCTTAAAAGAGTTTACCTTTGCTTCTGGGAATCAGTTACACTGATTCCTGTGAATCTGTACTTTCTGCAGTACTTGAAACTTGTGTTCTGAAGAAAAGTCTTCCTTATAGGAAGACTGAACTATCTGTAATTGTGGAGACTAAATAACTGATGGCTAATAATTTATATACTTGTAAGTTGTTGTGGGAAATGAGGAAAATCAAATTTTTTTTTTTTTTTTTTTTTTTTTAGTGATTTCAAGATTTGTGCTGAGCCCTTTGATTGCCTTAGGGACAGAACTACCCTAGCCTCTTGGGCCTCAGTAATTTGTGGGCCATATGCATACAATAGGTCAAGTACAATGAAGAAATGTTGGTTGCCAAACTGACTTGTTTTCATATTTTCATGGAGAATTATGTAAGACTATTAAAAGATAAAAATGCTCAAATGATTTGAGTATAGTTTTGAAGGAAATAGGAATGAATTTAGGGTACTGTATTTATGCTTGAACACTTGTCCTTGATCCTTAAAAACATCCTATATTAGTTACAGGATAGTTGTTGCTTCTTAATTTAGTTCTATGTGTGTTCAGCATTTTTGAATACACAAAAGAAGTAATCAACTGAGTAAAAAACATGGTATCTGTATTTTAAATTAAATCAAAGTAAATAAAAGTACAAAGCTTATTTTAGTTAGCACTAAATCTTAGTAAAAAGATGCTGACTAGTAAACCAATCCTGAGTTATATAACAAGGTTTTTAAATAAACATTTTTGTACTCAATGTTAAAGAAAAAATAAAAAAGAAAAACCCAAAATATAGTGTATCCATCCATAGAATAAAATCCTATTTGGCAATTAAAATTAATGAAATACTGATATATGCTATAACATAGGTGGACACTGAAAACACTATTGTAGGTGAAAAAAGCCTAATTACCAAAGACCATGTATTATCTGATTATATGTAATGTCCAATACAGACAAATTAGAGACAGAAAGGAGGTTAGTGATTGCAGGCTTGGGGGAGCTGCCGCTAGTGAGTACCGTGCTTTTGGGTGATTAAAATGTTTTGGATTTAAATAGTGGTGATAGTTGCAGAAACCACTGAATTGCCCATTTTAAGAAGCTGGTATGTGTATTATATCTCCATAAAGCTATTATTTAAGAATAAGGAAAAATATTGCTAAAGAAATGATTAATAATTTTGATTAATTTAGTACTTTGGTTCAGAACTTGATTTTTCCCCTGATTCTTGCCCAAACCCAATTCAGGGACCAAATCAAATTCAAGGTTTAATAACCTTGTAGGGAAATTTGATCTGGTTCTCATCCAGTTCGGTTTGCAACCAGAATTATGGAGAGAATTGAATTCAACCAAGTTACCACTATACTCTAAATAAAAACAGAACTATAAAATAACCAACTTGGAGATTTATGGCTTGGACCTAGAGTAAAAGCTTAATACTGTTTTTAATATATAAAGAAATAATATTTACAACTTGGAATAAAAGGTTGGAGAAAAATACTCTAAAATGTTGACAGTTAATTGGGTAAAGATATAAAAGGTAATTTCCTCTTGTTATTTCCCCTAGATGTTCATATTTTCAATAATGTGAAAATAAATTTGTTAAAGGGAAAAATATCATAATGTTTATAGATACACTGAAAAAAAATTTTTTTCTAAGCTGAGAAGACTCCATAGAGGGTTGGTTTATGTATAAAAACTGACTGTACTCTAGCTTTCCAGGCTACACGATGGGTTTACAATACCAGCCTGTATAGGGCTGTATAGGGAATTCAGGATTAAGGCATGGAAAAATTTTGGCATACAATAGATGTTTAAGGAATCCTTTGCCTCTCTGTCTCTACTTTTTTAGTTTGAAATTGAATTTTATGTGTGAAAAAGAGATGGTACATTTGAACAAGTGTTCTCAGAAGGAATTAAATAGGTTACTTCATAAAAGTCTTAGCTTTGAATACACAGATAGTTTGTATGTTGAAGATTTTAAAAGGGTTTTTAAAGAGAGAAACTAGTATAGTAGATGAAAAAAAATGGGGAGTCCCAGGAGGTCTGTAGCATAATAAATGACCCAGTGACTTAGCCTCTTTGCTCTTTGGCATTGGTAAGTAAATCATCACCTCACCCCTCACTGTTCTCATTTGGCATATGAAGGGATTGGATTAACAAGACAAGATTGAGTGCTTTGAGACTGGCAGTTTTAATTCTCAAAGACCCTCCCTAGAAAGTCTAAACTGACACAACATTTTTGTAGTATTGAGATGCTAGCTTCGTTTGTTCTTTTTTGGCCAGCCCTGTCTGGCCAGCAGCCCTTGCCCTCTCCCTTGTTGGTACTCAGTTCCCAGCCTGTTGTTTAGTTGGGGGTTGTAATTTCCTTATTGGCATGCATCTCTGCCAGCAGTATTGAGAAGTCAACCACAGGCTTCATGTGAGCTTTCCCTTTCAAGCTCCAGTAATGATAGTGTACCAACAATTTCATGCCTCATCCCTAAAGTATGGTACGCTTCCACATCGATCAGGCCATACTGGTGACTTGGGGTGGCCTAAATTCCACAGAGCCTTGTTGCTTTTTCCATGAGACAAACTGGTTGAACATGGAAGGATTTGTGGTATGTTTTAGAGATCCTTGGAAGGAGACACTGAATTCTACCAGGGAGTGGGTTAAAGGAGTGGGTACAGTAGGATCAGGTTGCTTAGAAGACCAAGGAACTTCTCCACCCAGTCCTTTCCTAAGAGCATTGGAAGAGAAATAGATGGGTCAGAGACACATCTTTGTAGGCTCGCTGAAAGCATTTGCTGTGTCATAAAGTGGTATTTCACTGAGTTGCTGCTGTTCTCAGAGGCAGACAGCTGGGATTTAAAGCCTGTTTGGACTCAGGTACGATAAAAGATTACATCCAATCCATTCATGGAGAGGGCAGTTCTGTGCCCATTGGTAGACTACCTCATGCATTTGGAAATAGTTTCTGAATATGTTTCTTTTTCTCCTCTCTCTTTGACTTCTTCACTAATTTCTCTTGATTTTGTTCTGTGATCTTTAGAAAAAGCACCAGGATAGCTCACCTTCTAGGTGGCATGACTTCTCTTAAGCCAGTCTTTTCTGAGGTTGGCCTGGGGACAGTAAGGTTTCGGTATGGGTCATAGGTCACAAATAAGGTCCCAATGTCAAGGAAATCATTCCAGTTTGCTAAAGGAAAAACCTTAGGCATCTATAGGTCTCTGATCTGTTAGGTGGGCAGAATTAAGTCCTTAATTGATAGGGTAATGGAGAGCATTATGAGATTTTGGTAGCACAGGGCTTCTGTAAGTAATCAGTACACATTGACTATGTTAATGATACAGAGCAAATAATAGAATTCCAAACTTGCTAGATGTCAGATGTACTGAACTCATGTTCCCTGAAATTGAAGAATAAATTCTAAGAAATAACAAAAGTTAGGAGTAGGAAAAATTTATTGAGAGCTATAGCTCCTGAGAGCCCTGAAGGGACCTGAAAGTAGATTATTGTGGACCCCACTTCACAGAGAAAGTTTTATAGAGCAAAATTATAAGATGGGTCCAGAATCTTGAGGTGGATATAGTGTGGGTCAAACTATGTGCAACCAATACGATTATATTTATAGCTACATGCACAATATTGATCCAGGAGGAAGCAGGTTATGTAGAAAGTGTTCATGAAAAGAACAAGTACCTTTTTAGGAAGGGATGGATTGGGAGGTCCTGGCCACCCACTTGGGTGACTGATGTATATATAGACTTTATCTGACCAGGCAATACCAAGTATAGTATAATCTTTAATTTACTGCTTATCCATTGAAGAGGCATGTATGCCTGATTGTTTTGTCTTTTATCCTGAGACCTAGCCTTTGACCAATGTACCCCCAGCCATAGTTATAATGTGTTTTTACCTTCTGCACTGATTTCCTTTAGGGCCTACTCCTGTATGACTGACTATAATTTTTCTACCTAACTTAGCTGTCTATAATATTATTAATTGTATTTTTTTGAGACAGGGTCTTGCTATATAGTACAGGCTGGCTTTGACCTCAAACTTTAGGTAGTTCTCCTGCTTTAGCCTCCTGACTGCTGGTATTACAGGCATACATCACTGTACATGACTTAATTACATTTTTAATATCAGAATGGAGAGATATTGTTTGCTTCTATCCTTTGTTCTTCGTTTCATTTTATGCAAAACACTAAACATGTATCTGAGACACAAATAGGGAAGAAAACAGAAAAAAAATCTTTTGATGGATTTTGTTTTTCTAAGATGAGGAACTTGCAAATAGATACAGATTATCCTTTCACTCTCCTAATCCCTTCTTTTTTTTTACTTATTTTTTATTTAAAGAGAAACAAAAGCATGTAATTGTTAGAGATAATACAGAATTCCAAAAAAGAGATAAACAATAAATAAATTACATACTGTCCTCTTAGAAATAGTTGTTCAAGTTACAAAATTAAAGCATACAAAGTAGTCAAACAGTGAGAGTGTAAAAAGCTACGCATGCATGAATCTCTACATGTATTTCTATCCTTTCTGTATTAGAGGGAAAAACAAAACTTAGCAAGACAAAACAAAACAAATTCCTATAAAAACATGAAACCAAAAAGTCATATAAAACCATAGTACAAGGTGATCTACAATGATTACTGTGTTGTTTCTTATTATCTTCAATAGAATGTCCATATCATCAGACATAATTGAATATAGCAGTATATTTGAGTAAAGCAGTAAATAACAATATTGGTAAAAATAAAACATTGTAGACAGTATAAAACTTCAAATGCAGGTAGTAATCAAACCAGAGTAGATATTCTAGTGGATCTTGTCATCTTCAGTGCAGTTGCCTATACTCTCAGACTTGATACTATCAATCATAATAGCTTTGAATAAAATCTATTAATACAGAACAGTGATCTAACTAACCAGATTCGATTATGATCAGTCATGGTAAAACAGTGTAGGTTTTACAGAGCTTTAGATTAAGTTAATAGAAAATTAAGGATGATTACTGTACTATATCCTGTTATTTTCGGGATTGCTGTCTGTGCCCTCAGATGTAGTACAGGTAGAATGACTGGAACAGAATATAATACATCTAAGCAGAGTAGTGTGAGTAATGTGGGTTTTAAATCCTGGTTCACTATTAACAATATAGTGTGTCAAGGCCATCTATGTTAGCGATTCTAGTTATCCTTCTCTGCCTCATTTCTGCTATGCTATTTTTCTGCTTTTGTTTGTCTAGTTTTCTCCTTCATTCTACTGCCTGCCCCACTCATTAAGGCCTTTCTGCCACTGTTCCTAAAATCCTGGTATTTTTTCTTTCTCTCTCTAGAATGTCCTTCAGTCTTCTCTGTAGGGTTGGATTGGTGGTCACAAACTCCCCCAGTTCCTCTGTCATGGAAGCATCTTGTTTCTCCTTTAATTTCTAGTGACAGTTTTGCAGGGTACATCAATCTGGGCTGGAGGTTATTTTCTTTTAGGGCTTGGAAGACTTCGCTCCAAGCTCTTCATGATCTGATGGTCTGTGTCGAGAAGTCAGCCGTGATCCTGATGGGCTTACCTTTATAGACAATGTTTCTTTTCTCTAATGGCTTTTAATATTCTGTTTTTATATTGAATTTCTGGTATCTTGATTATTATATGTCTGAGTGTAGATCTGTTTTGGTTGTAGGTAGCTGGAGTTCTGTATGCCTTACATAACCAAATGTCATTTTCTTTTCCCATGCTTGGGAAGTTTTCCTTAATTATTTCCGTGAACAGCCTTTGTAATTTGCCTGTATATATTCGTGCTTCTTTGTTCACATTTCTTATTCTTAAATTGTAGATTCTCTTGTCATCTTCTAGCCTTTGTATTGTTATTGCCTGTTTCCTTGTCGTTTTTAAAAGATCTTTCCTTTCATGATCACACATTGCAATCTTTTCTTCAAGTTTTGATTGTCTATCCTTAGTTTCTTTTAAGGAGTTTTGCCAGCTTTCAATGGAGTTTTTAATTTCCTGGTAGTCTCTTTGAATCTGCTTCATGTATTCTATATTTTCTTTATATTCTTTATTGAATGTTTCTCTCCTTTTTTTTCTTGTTCCTCCCTTCTTCCATCTGTATCTTCCTGAGAGATGCTTCCTGAGAGCATTTCTTTTATTACTCTACTCATATCTTGCTTTACCTGATTTAATATTTCAGTTTTGAGCTCGTCTACAAGGTTCCAAAGATATCTCTTAATGTCCATTGAAGCCATGTCTGATGTTATGTGTTTGCCGCCCTCAGTCTCCCTTGTTTTTCCTTCTCCTGGATCAGTGCTCTCAGGGTTCTGGGCTGGGGGCCTCCTCCTGCCTCTCTCTCCTGTCATGGCCCTGGCTTCCTCCACATGGGTTACAGTGCAGGTCCCAGCCCTCTTCCCTGTTGGTCACGTTTCCTTCGAAGCACACTGGCAAGGGTTCTCTGCCCTCTCCTGCCTGCTCTTGTCACTGAGGTGTAAGCAGTGGCTGTATTTGCCTGCCCCTCCCCACCGGGCAGCCAAACTTCAGGGGCCTTCACCTGGTTAGTACTTGCTAGGCACAGGGAATCGATTTGGGATGGCTCAATGGGTCCTCTGGCCAAGGACCAGTCTAAGCAAATCCCACGAATCTGCTCTTGGGAGGGAGGAACCAACTGAGGTCACTGTTGCTCCCAGTTTAGTCTCCTCCTGCCCGGTTCCAACATGTCTCCCATTTGGTTGAGCCCTTCCCGTGGTGGAGGGGTCTCATTCCCAGCGCTGACCGTGGATTAATGAAGGTCCCTTGGCAGCTCTGCTCTCTGTTGGGCTCACCAGCCCTTGACTTCAGTGCTGCTGTGCTTCCCGTGAGTGGTGGCAGGAACGAGTTTGGGTGGTTCTGCCAGCTGGTGTGGATTCAGGCCTTTGCAAACTCTGTGGGTCACTGCTAACCAAAACGCTGTGTCCTGTAATTTTTAGCTGTTTCAGTTGTAGTCCCAAAGTATTTGACGAGCTTTTTTACGTTTTAATTTCTTCCTGTGTCAAGAGGATCCATCTCCCTCTGTCTGGGTCTCTCCAGGGTGTTTTATTCTGGCAAATGAGTTGTTTCTCCCGGGAGGCTTTGTATTTTGTTGCTCACTGATTGGCCATCTTGTCTTCTCCTAATGCCCCTTCTTAAAAGAGAAATGTTCATCTGGATGTTTCTCATGCAGCTTGTCCTTCAGATTGGCCTTAGGGAGTCTTTGCTATTGTACATGTCATGAGCAATTGCAATGAGTTTTATTAGTAAGCACTTCCTTCCCTGTGTTGGGGATGCATAAAACTCAATATTGAAGCACATTTCTCTGCAGGCCCAGTACTCAGCTAAGAGGCACAGGTACAGGCAACTACACTAGTTGTTAAAATAGTGAATACTTCTACAGCTAACCCAAACCCTCAGAGTATACTCCCAATTCCAGCTCTTAGCCTTCTTTCCCATGTTCAACAATTAAGAGTTTACCTATGACTCTGCAGAGACCTCCCAGACAAGTTCCAGTGCCCCAGGTGGTGTCTGTTGGCCTTTTTTTGCCCTATTCCCTGTTCTTTCCATGTTGTTGTCATTTGTCAGTCACCTGTGACCCCATGGTTTAATATATTAAATAGAAATATAATAAACATAGATTTCAATTTCCAGTTTTATAACACTTTTATAACACTGTTCCATTGACATACTAAAGCCCATCTCCACTGACATACAAAATCTTTGATTTCTCCTCCTTCTCAAAACAGTCTCTTATTTTCTTAGATTTTTCCATAATTACATCAGGTTTTAACCCATATGTGTTTTTAAATTCTTCTATTGTTCTCTCTATCCTTGATTCTCAGCCATGTTTGATAATTTTTTTATCACTAGGCTGATGATTTCATAACTTCTACAGTCTTACCTTCCATTTTGGCTTCTATTTTATTATTAACTGCATAAAAGCAACCTTGTTGCCATCTTGTTTATCAGAGTATAAATGACTCTTACTCATTCCAAGAACAAACTCCTAGCTTGATACTATCAACTTGTTATCACTTCTCCTCACCTTCCTTTTATTTCCCACTTTTCTGCAACTAAACATGAATTATTTTTACTCAGTTTCTCTTTTTACTCTTCCTTGTTACATACTCCAAATGCATTCTTTTGTTCTGATACTGTATGCTGGGCATGATGCCTAGTGGTTCTGGCTTTTGTGCATTATTACTTATACCTGGTAAGAATTTTATCTTCTCTGTGATCTTGTTCATATTCAACTTTCTATTATGTTCCTGTGCTTTCTTGAGTTTCTTTGACTCTGACATGATGGTCTTACCCATTTTGATTTCTCTGCCCATAGATTTACAGAATATTACATTTAATACATTTTAGTGTTGTATCTCACACTGTTAGACTCTGCTGTTACAAATGACAGAAAGTTTGCATTTGTAGTTTGGAATTCTGAGGAGTGGTGCAAAACCCCAATCATTTGGGTAGGTTCTTGATATACTGAGGTTGCAGCCAGCCACAGACCCACATTTTCCTTACTTTCAGAAAAGGACAGCAAGAGTTTTTTAAATCCTTGTATTTATATTGTGTTCCTAAATGAACTCTAATTTGCCTTGTTAGAGTTAGGTATTTAGCCCTGGACCAATCCTAATGTCCCAAAGATTCATGGTACTTGTCTCTAGTCAGAGTTGAAACTCCATTAAAACCATAGGGAATTGCACTTCCCAAAAGGAAAAGAATCTGAACAAATAAAACCTAATAAGAAATGAAAGAGAAGATAATGTTTATTGAGTACCTACAATGTATTAACTATTCTGGAAAATTTACATATTATCATTTGTTTGCTTCTTGTAACAACCTTAGGTTATAGGATTAGCAAGGTTCCAAATATGCTCATAAAGTTAAAGAGGGCAGAACACAAACAGAAGCTACTCATGTCTATTTCCACTTCTACTGGAACAAGGGAATGAATAGGGACAGCAGTTTTGTATGCCTGTGACAATAATGGCAACCTTTCACTCTTCTGCGACAGGTTCCATGATAGACATTTTGCATGCATCATACTTGATTTGCAGTGTTTTTTAATGTGCTTATAAGCATGATCCCATTTCAGAAAGAATGAGTATCTTACCCAAGAGTTTATAACCTAAAATGAGTTTTGCACCCAACTTTGGGACTCTGTTAGAGTCAGATTTTTCACTTTTCACGGTGGTCTATTTGGTTTATTTTATTCTTTCTTTTTTCTTTCTTCCTCCCTTCTTCCTTTTCTCTCCTCTCATCCTGTGTGTATCTCTCTGGTTAGATTTATGTTCATTAGCAAAAAGAAATTCAAACATGGAGAACAAAAGTGTAAATATTACAAGAACCACTAGAGATACATCTGCTCGTGGTTGTCCATAATGTGCACAGAGACAAAGCAGCAGTAAGGATACATACCCAGGGAACAGACTTGATGAAGACTGAATCAGAGGTAGGAAAATAAAACCAAGAAAAGAACGTAAAAGTACTATTACTGCTTTAATTGGTATAGTCCAACCTGATTCTCTGTGCCTGTATATAAGAAAGAATTGGATATCATCTATGTAAACAGAAACACAGAAACAGCATTACCAGAAAAAACCTCACATAACCTCTGTCATCTTCATCTTTCTGTAATTGATAAGGTCTAAGAAGATGAGGTGTTTTCTGGGAGTATATTTTCCTCTAAATATGTCTTAGGCCTAAGTTGACGCCTTTCTGGAGTGCTTCCCTGGGACACACATGACCTGGTTATTCTACACAGCAGATGGTTCCAAAAGTAGGGCATCACTCAGGTAGCCTAAGATCAAGGGGCACCCAGTTATATTTGCAGTACCACTAGATGGTTTTTAAAACTTAAGTCCTAAGAAGCCTCTATGGTATCCAGTAATAATAGTTTAGAATTTTATTATAAATAAAGTATAATATAATTATATAGGGACATTTCCTGAACACTAGATCATGTCTTCTTAAACCAAATTGGCCCTGTGTTTGTTGATCAAGGTTCGTAGCCTGATATGTGAGCACAGCGAGTTTCATGCTCTGTTAAAAAAAAGTCATATTTTCTTTTGTGGCCTAATATTAAAATGCAACCAGTAATTCTTACTATGTTTGAGAGGAAGACACATTGTGACACTAAGCAATAACATAATTGTTACTTTTTTGTGGCTAAATGATAATTGCTTTTTAAAAAATATTTGCCCCCTCACCACTTCAGTATTCACAATTTCTACAGAGGAATTGAAATCTGTTTCTTGATGTTTAAGGGGAACATAATGTTTGACAGACGCAGAAGGAATAGTAATGACACCTTGGCGGACAAAGATGCTCCAGAAAGTTTAATCTCACGATTGCTGGAGACTTGGACCATGTTGGATAGCTCTTAAAAGTAGTTCATATTTTTCTAAATATATTTAGGCAGTAAAGTTGCCTTGGTCTCTCTTGTATCGGTAAGTCTTGTATGTGTATCATCTGGACTCCTGTAGTATTTAGATTACCTAAATCATCTGAAAACCTTGGGAAAATGCAGATTCAGATTTAGTAGTTCTGAATTGGGGCCTGAGGTTTTGAAAGTCTGAAAACTTCTACGTGGTGTCTATGCTATTGGTCTGTCAGCTACATATTCAGTAGCAAGCATCTCAGCCGTATTCTGTGTGAAACAGAGAAGGATACCCATTCATTTTATTGACATCAGGTTGGTGTTAAACACACCAAGTAGAGTGATTAGTACCCAACAGGTAGGTGCTTCTTCTATATGTTTGTTGAATAAATAAACAAGTGAGAGAACTGTGTCTAAGTTTACTATCAATTTGAAGCATACATGTCCAGAAATTATTTTAAAAGAGAAAAAAGGCAGAAATAAACTTACTTCTGTCTTCCCATTCAGCTTGCATCCTTATTATTTCAATCACTGTACTCAAGTGCTAGTGTTAATATTCATGATCATTTTAACAATTAGCTGGTTGAGCCTATTGACTAGTAGCCATTAAGAGGTCAGTTCTATTTGTATATTTGTTAGCATCCACTCTTTATTTTGCATCTTTCAAATGACTGATATACAAGAAGTTGAGTAGGAGCCTTTAGGAGCTGTGACCTATTATATGTGTATGCAATTTTTACAAAAATTACTTTTGTAAATGTGGGAAAAGAAATGAAGAGATGCTGAGTTCAGAATTTTTTTCCGTGATAGTGGTAAAACAAACATATTTTAGCTGTTTTTTCCACTGAAATTTTTTTTACATTCTTATAGTCCATAACCAAAACATAGAATGAACAAGACAATTTCGTGAGCGTCTTATCTCATGACTATTTGGATGTTACCTGAGACATGAGGTGATGCGTTCAAAGGGATGGCACTCCATATTGGTTATTTTATTGCTATAGTCAGAACAAGCTCTCAGCAAACCCCTTTTGAGTGACAGAAGCCAGCGGAATTATAGACTAAGCTCCACTCATTGGGGAACATAACACTACTTTTGTCATAAAGGTAGAGAAACATGTTTGTCAGGTTCATGTTTATTCTTTACAATATTTATGATGAATTATTACTTTTAATTGTATGAGTTCTATTATATTAACCAAAGAGTACATAATTGGAAAAAAATCACACACACACACAAAAACTTCAGTCATCACACCTATGTTGTTCTTGGACATGTGGGCAACAGCATGTCCCATACACACAAATAACAGGACATTTGTTTTACTTTTCTGGCCTTTTGTAGTATGTACTTGACATCCCAGTTGTCTTACTGTTTTGTCAGGAGATTCTTACTATATTATACAGAGTGTAGTTAACAGGAACATAAAATATCAGTAAACTAAACTATTAAAATCTTAATATATTTTGTGCATTTAAAATAGACATCAACATTTCACATCAGCTGTGTACTTGTTTACAAAACCTAAAAGATAACATCAGAAATAAATTTCTGTATGGACTACAATAAAAATACTAATAGAACTCTATAACAAAAATAAGCTTTGCTCCAACTGTCATGCCCAAGATACAGGGGAAAAACAAAACAAAGCAAGACAAAACAAAACCAATTCCTAGAGAAAGATGAAATGAAAAAGTCATATAAAACCACAATACAAGGTGATCTACCTTGGTTACTATGATGTCTCTTGTTATTGTCAATAGAATTGTTTAATCACCAAGCATAGTATAATTGAGTATAACAGTACATAACCATATTAATAAAAGCAAAACATTGGAGATATTAAAAGATTTCCAAAGCGGGTAATAATCAAGCCATATTGGGTATACTAGTGAATGTGGTCATTTTCAGTGTAGTTTCCTATACTCTCAGACTTGATATTATCAATCATAACAGATTCGAATAAAATCAGTCAATACAAAACAGCAATCTAACAAACTAGATTCAAATAAGATCAGTCATAGTAAGATAGTATGAGTTATACAGGGCTTCAAATTAAGTTAATAGGAAATTAAGGATGATTACCATATTATATCCTGCTCTTTTTAGGATAGCTGTACAGTGCCCTCAAATCTAGTATAAGTAGACAAACTGAAACAGAATGTAACCCATCTAAACAGAGTGGTGAGAGTGATGTGGATTTTAAATCCTGATACACTATTAACAATATCCTCTGCCTTTTTTTTTAGATAATTCCTCCCCTTTCACTCTTACAGGATGCACTGCATATTTTGGGTCCCACCAACTCCCTCAGTTTTTAGATTGAGGGGGGGGCAACCTGCTATTTACCTAAGTGGTTCTAAACCTTCCCACCCCTGGACTTGATCTCAAGTTGTATTCCTTTACCTACAAAAGCCTCAAGGTTTTCCTTCATTATAGCTGAGTAGTTCTCTACTACACAAAAGTATCATGTCTTTCCAACCTATCTGCAGGTGCTGGTCAAGTTGCCCCTATTTTTCTCTGGTTCCCTGTCATATAGAGTGTTGATTGCTCATATTTGATTTTCGGTTCATAAACCCTCTTCCAGGTTAATTATATTTCCTATACAGAGCATCTTGATGGACCCTACCTCCTGATCTACTCTGCCTGTGTTTCTTTTTGTTAGTGTATCAAGGCCATCTGTGTTAGAGATTATAGCCAATGATCACTGCCTCTTGTTTGCTATGTTATTTTTCTGCCATTGGTTGTCTACTTTTCCCCTTCATTCCTCTGTCTGTCCCATTCATTAAAGCCTCTCTGCCACTGTTTCTGAAATTCTAGTATTTTTTTTTCCTCTTTCTCTAAAATGTCCTTCAGTATTTTTGTAGGGTTAGATTGGTGGTCACAAATTCCCTCAGTTCCTCTTTATCGTGGAAGCGTTGTGTTTCTCCATTAATTTTGAGAGACAGTTTTGCAGGGTACATCAATTTGGGTTTGAGGTTATTTTCTTTCAGGGCTTGGAGTACTTCACTCCAAGCTCTTCTTGATTTGATGGTTTGTGTTGAGAAGTCTGCTGTGATTTTGATGGGTTTTCCTTTATAGGTGATCTGTTTCTTTTCTCTGATGGCTTTTAATATTCTGTTCTTGTGATGAATTTCTGGGATTTTTTTATTATTTTATTTTTTACTTTGAAAGTATTAGAAATACAACAGAACAAGATGAAACAAAGCCTGTTGAGACAGTGTAGTAAATTTGGTACAGAACTTCACAGCAGGTTACCGGAATAACAGTAATAGGTACCATAGTATATCTTGTTATCTTCACAATAGTTGTCTAGTAAATTAGGTATAGCAAAATCAAACCAAAGACAGAACATTATAAAACCAATCGAAAGAGAATATTGAATAGAGTAAAGCAATTAGTCATAATGAAACAAAACTGAAAACGTTTGCTTTCAAAGAGAAGATAGAGGAGACACACCATATTTGCTATATTGCATACAGTCATTTTCCCAAGAGATGCTCAGACCTCTGTCCCCAGTTGCTAACTGGGGGGTGGGGGTTGGGATGTCTGATTCCAAGCCTGTGCTCTGATAGGCTCACCGGAGACACTACTGGTTCTCCTGGCTCATGCCTGAGGAAGGCGCTTACCAAGAGGGTGGGCAAATTACATCTTTGTGCAGCCACCTGGGTTCCACCATGGCCATGGCCAGATCTCAGGGTCTGCTCACTGGTTCTCCTGGGATCCTGATTATTATATGTCTCAGTGTAGATTTGTTTTGATTGTAGCTGGCTGGAGTTTTGTATGCTTCATATATCCAAATATCTTTTCATTTTCCTATGCTCAGGAAGTTTTCCTTAATTATTTCTGTGAATAGCCTTTTTATTTCCTTTGTATTTACCTCTGTTTCTTCACTCACATTTTTTATTCTTAAATTATAGATCCTCATGTCATCTTCTAGCCTTTGTGTTGTTACTGCCTGTTTCCTTGTTATTTTTAAGAGATATTTCCTTTCATGATCAGTCATTGCAAACCTATCTTGAAGTTTTGTTAATCTATCTCTAGTCTCTGTGAAGCAATTTTTCCAGCTTTCAATGGAGTTTTTAATTTCCTGGTAATCTCTTTGAATCTGTTTCATGTGTTCTCGGTTTTCTTTATATGCTTCATCGAACATTTCTCTCCTTTTTTTGTGTTACTCCATTCTTCCGTTTGTGTCTTCTTGGGAGGTGCTTAGCATTTCTTTTATTAATCTTCTTATATCTTGCCTTACCTGAATTAATATTTTGGTTTTGAGCTCATCTATGAGGTCACAAAAATATCTCTTTATTTCTGCCGATGCCATGTCTGATATTGCATGTTTTCTGCCCTCAATCTCTTTTGTATTTACCTCTCCTGGGTCAATATTCACAAGTTTGGGGGCTGGGGGCTTTTCCTTATTTCTTTCTCTTGTCATGTTTTTGGTTTCTTCCATACAGGTGTATAGTGGAGGTCCCAGCCCCTTTCCTTGTTGGCTATGGTTCTTCTGAAGTGCGCTGGCTAGGGAATTCTGCCCTCTCCACTTTGCTGTTAGTCACTGAGGTGCAAGCAGTAGCAGCACATTCCAATTCCTCCCCTCTGGGTCAGTCAACCCGAGGGGGCCTTCACCATGTTAGTGTGTGCTGCACCTTTGAAATTGGTTTGGGACAACTCACTCAGTCCCAGCCAGAGGCATGACCCAGGCCAGGCAGATCCCACCAATCTGCTCTGGGCAGGGGAGCAACCAACTGAAGTCACTGGTGTTCCTAGTTCAGGCCCATCCTGCCTGATTCTGACATGTCATCCAGTTGGTTGCCCCTTTCGCATGGGAGGATCTTATTCCGAGCTCTCACTGCCAGTTAGTCCAGGTCTCCATGCTGGGTCCTTTCCCCTGACTTCAGCCCAATCACGGCTCCCGTGACAAGCACACTGTGTTTGCGTTCGCAGATCCCTGACTTCAGCATGACCGCGGCTCATACAGTGAGCCCACTGTGATTGCGAGTTTGGGCAGCTCCAAGGAAAGCCCCTGCATTATGAATCTGCGCTTCTTTGATGGTAGCCCTGTGACCACATGTTTGGCCAGCTCTTTTCCCTTTTTTTTCTTCATGGGTTGAGAGGATCCATCCCTCTTCTGTCTGGACCTCTCCAGGATGTTTTTATTCCAGCATCTAAGTTGTTTCTTTCAGGGGAGCTCTGTATTTTGCTGCTTACTGGTCTGCCATCTTTCCTGAATGCAGTTCTTACACTTGTCAACTTGTGCACTGTTAGCAAATGCAGCATCAATTGGAAACTGCTAAACCAGTTGCCAAATGCCACATTCCAATTAGTTTGGGAGATGGGAGCAACAAATCTGTTCACAACATTTTTTGGTTTATTATCATATGAATAAGTACCTCCTGACTGAGTTCTGGGATGAATGTCTAAATTGAAAGCATCTACAAGGTGATAAATTTTTATGCCATATTTTGATCCATCATTTTTCCATAAGCCTTTGACATTTCTACTAATATGATTAATCCCTGCTAAATGCAGCAGACTTGTGGGACTATTTTCAGTTCAGCTAGTGAAGTGTCATGATAACTATATTTTTTAATATGTCTATTGGTGCACACAGAACATTTTACTTGCATTTAGCCTTTGTGTATTTTACAGCTTCTTATAACATTTCATCTATTACACTCTCCAACATTGAATGGCAGTGTTGGCATTCTGTCTAATATGTTTCACCTCTGCCAAGATCCTCATTATATTTCAGACATAATTGTAATACTGGATCATTCCATTTCATTGAGTAACCTTTTTGCCACACTTTCATTAGTTATATACTGACATTACTGTTTTCTTTTTCATCTGAATCAAGGAGGTCTGCATTCCCTGTATCTGTATCAGTCTATTCTTGTTGCATTTCACTGTCATAGGAAATTTGGCTTACATGGCCAGCATCAATGTCATCATTATTGTCGTCATCATGATCACACACCCTCATTACTCTAGTCTTTTGTTATTAAAGCATGTATTTTACTATAATGGATCATCTTCATCACCATGCACAAGTAATCTGATGGTTCACTTTTGATCTCCAAAACATGCAAATCAGTTTTTTCATGTGCCATTGTACTGAATTGGGCTACTTTTTCTAGAAAAAGCAAAAGAAAAGTTTTTTAAGAATAAATCCTGAAGTGTGTTGGGTGTACTGAACCCTCTGTGATGCTCATATAAACATATGCAAAACCATCTCAACTGTAAGGTGGGGAACAATCCTGTTTTCCAATGTTGCACATGGGCACACACCTTACCATTTGTTGCTTCTCAGGGAAAGGTACTGAGATGCACAGCTGACTACTATTATGCTAAAATACAAATTTATAGTAGAAAGTTTAATTCATTTTATTCACCAGATCTGGCCTTGTGTAATTTCTGGTTCTTCAAAGTAAAAATGACTATGAAAAATAACCAGTTTGATTTGATTCAGGATATGGAGGCAGCCACTACAACACAACTAATGACATGAAAAAGAACTTCTTCAGAAAGTGGTGAGATGGATGAAATAAATGTTTTGAAACAACAGGAAGTATTTTGAAGGCACTTAACAGCAATGTGTCTTTTACTGTGATGTTAAAAAAATTTAATGTTCACTGCAGGATTTGATCATATTTCATAGTTGACTCTGCAACAGCATCTCTTTCCCATGGAACATTTGAAACTTGTGGACTTTGGGAAAAGTATATCCTACACTGCATTTTACTTTTCTCTCTCTAAAGAAGGCCCATTGTTATCTGCTTCTAGAGCTTATTTATTTGTGAAATAATTAAGATATGTTTCCAGGCAGAAACATGAATTAGTTTAAAATATCAAGAACATATAAAGGTTTCAGATGAAGTAAACTTTGATGACTAGAGAGCAAAATGTGACTCTGTTATGGATTAAAAACTGGTGGTCAACTTAAACACCACCTGAACTGAATCAGTATGTTTCTGAGTATAGAGGCCCACTTGAGGATGATTGCCAGCATCAAAAGGAGACCTGGAGAGCTGTTTGGTGCTGTTGGTTCTCCTGTTGCTGTGGGTTCTCTGCAAGGAGCTTGCTGAGCTTCTTTCCTGATTAAACTTGGCTGTTCTCATCATCAGAGGAGCTCAGGACCTAGTTGTTGTTGAGACTGGCCATGGTTCACTTTGGGAAAATTCTGGTCCTTATGTTGAGTATCGCTTCCTGGCTCCAGAGGGGAAGATTGTGTGCTGCTCAGTCTGCAGGAGACTCTTGTCACACTTGGCTTCCTGATATGAACTTGGTTGTTCTCATCACTGGAAGAGCTCATGACCTCGTCACTGTGGATGAGTGTGGTACTTTTGAGGGGAGCTCTGATTCTTTGAGTGTTGCTTCCTGGCTCCAGTGCAGAACGCTCAGCCTACTGACACACATCGTTCATCCTGCTGGCACAGACCTTCTGGCTTCTACCACTGAATCTACCAAATTGGCCTTACCAGTGCAAATTTGTGAAACAGGCTTCCATGAATCATTATTGTGGGCCAGAGGCCTCCAGTTGGACTTGTGAGAGGCATTGCCAAGGGCTCTAGGTCTTTAGTGGAACTTATGCAGGATATTGCCATTGGATTCAGATCCTTGGCTGGATTCTCTAGGTCTTAAGTGTGTATACAGATTTCCTGCACTTCTTGTGTTTAATTCCTTGGGTGACCATTACGATGATACTATAAATTTTGTGTTGATTGTCTTCTCTTTACAAAACCTTTACTACAGCACTCTGTCTTCTAAAACTACTCAGGATATTTTCAGTATATATACCTTAAGTTTTCTTCTTTGCATTCTAGATTACTGTAGGGTTATTGGTTATGTACATTTTCTGTCTATTCTGAAAGATAGCATTCATATTTCACTTTCAGCTGAGCTTCCATAGTCTGGAAATATGTAAAATTCTAGTCATTCATCTTAGATTGAGAGTTTTTTTTTTTTTTGAAAAGATAAAATTCTGATTCTCAGAGCCAAGGCAGTTGAGAAAAAAATTGAACATGGTAGCCATTTTATTTGCCTTTGATTTTCAGGTTTACATTTCCTTGGTCTTATTCTGACTTAAGGTTTTGAATATCATTTTGGCTATACAACAGAACTATCTAATATAGCTGTGTATTTCATATTTTTTCTGTACTGTAGATTTTGTGTTCTCTTATTGATTTTTTTTCTCTGTGCTGATGATTTTGGAAATGAACTGTGTTGCACTTGCAGTTTGCTTTTATAAGAATAGAAATGTAAACAAGAACAGAGTAAATAGATCTTTATAAAGTTGGTTCTCATAATGAAATGCACTTTCATTTTCTTTTGTATTTTGTGGCACTTGTGATTCAAAGGAGAAATTGTGAACATAAAATATTGGTTAATTTAAAAAATAAGAAATTAAAACAAATTATTGTTAAAGTTCTTAACCTGTGGTGAATGTTTAACTCAGAGATATATGACAAGAGGCTTTACTCTATTAAGCCTATATAATCTTTCTATATAATCTTTTCTTAGCAGTATGTAATTCTTTAATATGCAGTAGAAAGTTTTTTTTTTTTTAACCTGTGTGGAGGTTGTAACTAGTCATTACTAACTGAAAGTTGACTGAGAATTAAACAGGGTTTGTGAGAAAGCAGGTTCTTCTCTACTGTCTAAATGACTGAAACCTGAGAGTCTACCAAAGCTATAAAAACAAGGTATAAGATGTTAAAGCTATAAACAGTATTACTGTGCACACACATATTTATGTATATGTAAGTATAATCACTTCAGAATTGGGTCTGAAATTCCAGGACATTTTATATATATAGCAGAAATGTTGACTCTTATATTTACACTTAACTCATAGTTAAACTTTTATTAAGATTGTACTTATATAAACTCTTAATGACTATGCTTATATATTTATGACTCTCACCAATTGCCAGTTTATACTTCAATATAGAGAATCTGTATCATACAGATTAGAGTTTTAATGCACACCATTTAATATGCTTTAGGGAGAAAATACAATCTTAAGGCTTTCACAAGAGTAAGTAAACATGTTAATAGTGGTATGTCTGGGTGATGGGGTTGTAGATAATCATAATTTCGCATATGGCTTCTCAGGTTTTTATAATGAGCACCCTTCAACTTTATAATCAGAAAAATACATAATCAGAAAAACATATAAACTTTATAATCAGAAAAAATATTGATTTAAAGTGATTCTCACTTATTTCTTTTTCTATCAATTTTTAATTATTACTCATTCTTTGACAACCGTGGGATTCTCTTATCTCAAAACTCAAATAAATAACTAAGTATGACTTCCTATATTTGTCAGCTAGAGCTGACACAAAACTATAGACTGGGGAGCATAAGCAATGTAAATTCATCTTGCAATTCTGGACGCTGAGAACCTGAGGTCAGAATGTCAGCATGGTTGGGGTCTCTTCCTGACTTGTAGATGGCTGCTTTTTTGCTATGTACTTATGAGGGGAGGGGAAATGGTGGGAGAGTAGGAAACAAATGCAGTTTTGTGTCTCTCTTACAAGGGTGCTAATGTCGTCATTAGGACCCCATCCTCGTTAACTCATCTAGCTCTCACTACTCCCCAAGTTTTTATATGAGCATGCCTCATCTCCAGGTACTATCACAGTGCAGTTGGAGCTTGAACATATAAATCAGAGGAGGGCAAGCTTTCAGTCTGTCACTCCTTTTATCCAAACTAGTAGCATGTAAGATTTTCAGATATTGTGTCTAAGACTGAAAAATATTGACAGACTGTATAAAAAGTACAAATTGTATCACCTCCAGATAGTAGGCTTAGAGGTGTTCTCTAATATCTGTGAATTTAAAGTATATTTCTTTTGTAAGTAGAAAAATGCAACATATGTTATTTTTAAAGGAAAATGAAACTAGAATGTAGAAAATTTCAAAATCTTTTCATTGTATCTTTTTGGGATTTTTTTTCTAAGAATTAATGAAAGCATCCTCTGAGCTTAGAGTGTGAGAGTCCAACAAGTAGTTGTCACTGTTTTTCTTCCTTTTAATATGATGACAGTGTAATTGTAATAATTTAATCATAGTACCACACTAGATATACTGTGTAACATAGAAAAAGTAAGCCATATAAGAGCTGGAGACATAAAACAGTCAGAGTTGTGAGTTTTTTTAATGAGTTATAAATAGAGTAGCCCATTCATTGTGTTTACTTTTGGAATTCATCTTTCAGATTATAGTAAAATGAAAACATTTAGTTTAAGAAAAAGAATTGGTGGCTTGCTTTCACTAACACACAATAACAAATTTAAAACAGGCTCCTTAAATATTTGCAATAAAGCAGGTAAATGGTGACTTAAAGTCAGACCTTGATAGGCTTCATACCAAGGTTGATTTGAGTTTAGTTTGTAAAGTTGGCGAAGTGCGTCGTGTGTGTGTGTGTGTGTGTGTGTGTGTGTTTAGTTCCCTCTGTAAAAAGTCTGTCTTGTCTGCTTTCTAATGCATTGTCTCTTACTTATGTGTTCTCTTGTGTATAGTCTGTCATTGGTTGTTTTTTCTCAATCCCACATCTGAATGTAATATTTCTAGTTTTTTGGATCTGTAAATCAGTAGGTTAGAAATGCCTTGCAAGGCAAACATATTTTTTGTCACATAGGGACTTGACTGGTTGCCAAGTAAATCATGTTGTTGTGATATATTATTTCTAGTTTCTATACATTTTCAATATTTAATGTATCAGTCATTCTAAGTTAATGTTCAGTAATTTAATTTCACTTATATCTGTATTTTAGAGGAGAACTCTTTTCCTTATTAGTGGGTTTGAATTTCCCTTAGAGTCAAATTCCACGCATGCATTATAAAACCAGCCACAGCACATACACAGTGAGTGAACCATGTTTATGTTTATCAGCAGACTCAAAAAATACTGGGCTTAACTATATCCCAAATTACAGATTGGACCTTTTTTCTTGCTTTAAATTTCTTTTGGGACTGTTGTTGTGGTAATTTGGCTCCTTCATGTTAGTGAAACATATCTATGTAACTCTCAGTATTATGTTGACATGTAATACCAATAATAACCCCCTTAATACTTGATTGGGAATGCAGTCATTTCAGTGATGATCCTCAAAAATAGAAAAAGCAAATCATTCTGAATTCAGAATTATGTCTACAATATAGTTAATGTATTACTACCAAAATCAGATTCTGAAATTCTGTTTAGACATTGCCGATAAAAGTGTTCTTTTTTTTTCTTTCCCTTTTTATGAAAAGGACACAAAAATTGCTTCATTGGAGCGAAACATCAGGGATCTTGAGGATGAGATCCAGATGTTAAAAGCCAATGGTGCACTGAACACTGAGGACCGTGAAGAAGAGATCAAACAAATAGAAGTTTACAAAAGTCACTCGAAGTTTATGAAGACCAAGGTATGGCCTAGAGTTAGTCTTTTATATTATTACTGTGACTGGAAAGTTATGGTTTGCATACATACTTCTTCTAAATACCACATGATCTGCTTTATGTAATATCATGAAATATATCGACAATAAAGAATAATGTGGAATATTTTTAGTTCATAAACACAGATTCCAAAAAAGGATCAAGGAAAACCTTTGGTGGAATTTCTACTCATTGTGATGTTCATACTCTTCTAATGGATTCCTTTCCTGTTTCTCTATCCCAGGAATTAACATATTTTATTCTTTCTTGTTCAAATTTTTAGTTTTTTCACATTTGCTAGTTTTTTTACATTGCTATGTTGTCAAGTTTTTGCCCATCCTTAGAAGGTAATTGTCTCAAATGGTGTTGCTCTAATCAACCAAATTAAATCATTTCAATGTTATTAAGACATTTTGGTTTTAGTATTTGGTTTTTCCATTCTTCTATTTACTGAAATTATTCAATTTTTGCAAACCTCAGTCTCTTCTTCCATAAAATAAGGATAAGAAAACAATCTCCACCACTGATTTGATTTGTTATTATCAATTGCTGTGGAATATTTATAAAATATTATTAGGGTTACCTGCTCTGTTAATTTATATTACTATTGCCAGTTTTAAAGAATTGGTTTGTAGTTTCCAAAATTAAACTTTAGACTGTAACTGGAGTGAGCACCTGAATATTATTTTTATATATGCATAATTAAATTTATGAGCAACCCCAAAATGACATCTGAAGACTGTAAGATCATTTTTTTAAATCCTCTATGAAACTGTTTCACTTCTCAAAATAATAACCATATCGAGTTTAAAATTTTTTTTTCTTTTTTGTCACTTTTAAATGTCCCTGTTGTAATCTTGTTTTAATCTTTTTTTTTTTTTTTTTTTTTTGCCTTATAAAGTGAAACAGAGTTAGAATGATACAGACTTCTGTGAGAAAGTGCTGGGAGAGGGGAAAATATTTAAATGATTTTTTTTTTTTAGCATAAAACACATGCAGACTCATTGCAGAGTTTGTAAAATGTAAAGAAAAACTAAAAATATATAGTATTTACTTCACCTATGTTTGTGTGTATACACATGTATATTTCTACAAGGAAAAAAAAACCTGTGTTTACCTGTACCACCTTTCTAGCTCTAAAATAGATGCTGAGATTATGACTGGAAGTGTAGAGACTGGAAATACAAGGAGAATGTCCAGTGGATTTGAAAGGAATCATTTCCTTCAGCGTGTAGAACAGATTGCCTAGTGGGTTTCCCTGCTCAGTGTCTCCTTCGGATTTCTTTTTTTTTACAGTACCTCTCTCTCAGAGAGTCGAACTGAGGTACAGTAAGGACAGAGTTAGGGTGACCTGATGTGGCCTTCTGGGAATTACTCTAGAAATTCTGGGAATTACTCTAGAAATGAATACCAGAGGAACAGATATAAGTGAAGTCAAGAAGTTTCAGGACATTATTGTTTGGCTTAAACTTTGCCTCTTTACTCTGTCATTCAACAATGGGACATTGATTGTTGAATCTACTTGTAAAGCTGAAAAGGCCAGAAATTTTGCAAACTCCTCCCTTCATCATGAACTGTGTTCAGGTGGACAAAGCATTTATGCAGTCTTTATAAAGCAAGTGAGGAGATATATTAGCCCATGTTTGTCTGAGACATTATCAATCCTTGAGTTAGAGTTAACTTTTAGTGGCTCGTTGCAGAAGAGGTCAGACCTGAGGAATGTTCAAGGAGATCTCCTACTGTAATAAGGTAGAAAGAATATAAGGCAGAGGACTAATGCAGATCCTGGCAAGTGTCTAGCCTACCTGTGCTGGCTGCATAGCCTTGGGAGAGTGACTTTAGTCACTCAGCTATACTTTCTTCCTCTCTAAAATGAGGTCAGCACTGCCAGACTTAGAGGGTGGCTCAAGGGGATTAAATAAAGATTTAAATTGGATAATGCAGTTAAAGTTCCTGGCTTAGAAAGTAGCTAATAATTTATAGTTATTCTTAAATAACTATAGCTAAATATAATAATAAATTCAGAATGATATATGAAATAGATTTCTAAGAAATAGAAACTAAAATGAGTTTTTATTTCATAGATATCTCTTACACTGACGAATGTTTGTTATAAGGACCAGTGAGTTTTTATATTTTCTCTATTAAAAGTGCTTTTGCTGGCTTGAACCAGAATATTTGTAGCTCATTACTTTACTTGATTTAAAAAAAATTTTTCCTACTTTGAGCAGAATTCCTTACTTATGCCTATGAATGCTACTTGCATTGATTTTTGTGATGAATAAAGCTTGTAGGTTGGAAGCAAGGAAAATATTTTAAGTAGCCATGTAGAAGATCATGCACTGCTGTTTTGATCTTGAGCAGATGACTGGAACTTATGAAGCCTCTTGAAATTTCTGTGATTAAATTAAGTAGTACTGAGGGCTTAAGTTGCTTTTATAAATGTGACATCATATCAAAACCTGGTTATTACAATTTTGGAAAGGTGGAGGAAGGGTTGCAAAAAATATAAAAGCAGAGTTTTGGGATCTCTGCTTGTGAAGCCAGGAATACCAGACATAACTGACCAAGGTTAAAATCCTCTAGCTCATGGATGTTTTCCTTGAGCACAAATTTAGGAGACCTTCTGATCTGTGCAGGTTTCCTCTGTTGGAATCTCTGATTCTTATCCCAGCTCAGAGGCATAGAGGAATCAGACTTTGAGAGCTAAATCTAGAAGCATGGAAAACATGAGTTGCTTTAGGGACATTATTAAGCCTTTGAGAATGGCTTATAAATAATTGTTTTCCCAAAAATGATGCCTCCTCTTTCTGTATAAGACTTTGTTCCTAGTTTAATACATTTTTTATCTATCAATCCCAGTATGTCTATGTTAGCTACTTTCTCTGTTTTTAGCTCTTGCCAAAGGAACCACTCCACTCTCTTAGATCTCCCTCTTTATTCTGAATTTGTAACACATTTTCTCATAAACCTCTGATGGATTACAAATCTCCTAATCCAAACTGCATGATAATGAGCATATCACTTTTTAGAGGTGAGAGCTGTATGTGCAGTGAATAAGAAACTCTTTTTCTTGACAGAGTGGTTTTTTCAGGGTGGTGGTTGTGTCACAGACGTTAGTGGGAGAAGGATTTTCAGACAGAATGAAGTGTGCTTGATCTCCACATGAATTTCATATGAAGCATGTGATGCTATTCTGATTGGCTTGTCTTCTGGCTGTCACACAGAACTTCAGTTTTCATGCATGTTCAATTGCATCATTTCCATTTTTATTGATTCTATGGCTGTAAAAGAAGTAAGAGGCATATTTTTATGGAAGAATATGAATTTTTACCTTGTAATTATATTTCCCTTAGCAAAGCCTTTTTCTATTTATTGTCTATATAAATCTTTATTTAAAATTTATATGAATTGCCAAAACTGAACTAAGAAGATATAAAAACCACAAATAATCAAATAACAGGCAATGAAATACAAGAAATAATAAAAAAATCTATTAAGAAAAGCTCAGATCTGGATGGATTCACTGCTGAATTCTGTAAAACTGTGGAGAAGATCTAATGCAAACACTTCTCAAAACTCTTCAGTGAAACTGAAAGGGAAGTTGTTGGAAGGTAACATTACTCTCATTCCAAAGCCAGACAAGGGTCCAACCAAAACAGAGAACTACTGGTCAATCTCTTTAGTAAATACAGGTTTAAAAGTCCTCAAGATACTGGCAAATGGAATATGAAAAAAATCATCAAGAAGGTTGTACATACTGAGCAAGTAGGCTTCATCCCAGGGATGCAAGGATAGTTTAACATACATAAATCAGTAAGTGTAAGAGGTCACATAAACAGAAGCCAGGACAAAAACCACACAGTCATCTAAATAGACATAGAAAAACACTTTGACAAAATCCAACATCCAATTATGCTGAACACTGAGGAAAATAGATATAAAATGACTATCTTAATCCAATGAAAGCCATTTATGACTAACCTCCTGCCCACATCATATTAAGTAGTGAAAAAGTGAAAGCTTTTCCTCTAATATCAGACAAGGATGCAAAGAGCAAGACAAAGATGTCCACTACTGCTACTTCTGTTTGACATAGTACTCAAAACAGTAGAGCAATCAGGCGAGAGGAAAAATAATGTAGATACAGATAGATATACATTCAAATTATTATTTGTAGATGTGCAGATGACTTGATGCTCTACACAGAACATCCAAAAAATTCCACCAAAATACTCCTAGAATTAATAACCAAATTCAATGGAGAAGGATATAGAATCAACAACATAAAATCAGTATCATTTCTTTATACCAACAGTGAACTCACCAAGAAAGAAATTAGGAAAAAAGAATACCATTCACAATAGTACTGGGAAAAATTAAATACATAGGAATTAACCTAACTAAAGAAGTGAAAAACCTCTACCGTGAAAAATACAGGACTTTAAAAAGGAGATAGAAGAGGATAACAGAAAATGGAAAGGTATCCCCTGTTCATGGACTGGCATAAGAAATATAGTAAAAATGACTTGAGTTGTTTTGTAGGAGATTAGATACACTTTGAGAACCTAAAGTGTAAAGTGAAAAAAATCAGACATGCAAGCTTAAATGTCACATAGTTTCTCTTCTATGAGAAACACAAAATTTTATTTAAAAAAAAAGTAAAATAAAAGATAACAGGAGATAGAATTTTTCAAATGGGAAGGGAATTAAGAAATGGAGGGAGAGGTGAAGGAGGAGAGGGGATGAAAAAAGGAATTAAGGGATGTTAGGCACATGTGTCAACTCCCCAGAAGGAATGTAATCATTATGTAATGCAAACATGTACTAATAAAAAAGGAAAAACAAAAAATAAAACTCACATCATGGCAGTCACAGTGTGAAAGTTATTAAAGCCTTTGGCTATTTAACATTTATAGACTGAAATAGCTTTATCATTATCAAAATACAGTATTTTACTGAAGAAAGCAGGTGTGTGCAGAGCCTGTCATGCCTTTCCTTCTGATTACCACTACTCTGAATCATTGATTTCATAGTTGATTTCATCCAAATTTCTCTTTTTCTACTCCGAACCCCATAGTAGCTTTCAACACTGGTCTTTGTGCAAGGTAGCACAAATCAGTTTTTTCACTATAAACATCATCTTTGCTTAGGCATGCAGAGCTGAAAGTTTGTTAGGTTATAATTTCAGATGAATCAATTTCATATGTGGAATGAACTATATACTGTGCTCTCAGATACAACTACGTATGATTTGGGGACCATGTTCCCTAAGAAAAATGCTGGTCATGCTGATCAGCACAGAGTCTAATTTATTTTTATCATTTTAGACAATTCTTAAGTCTCATTTTTTTCTCTTTATTTATATTTCATTCTTGTTATTTGTATATGAAAGAACTTCTTACTTTTGTTCCATGTAGAAATGACGATGGCTTATGATTCATTTAATTAGTACAAGGAAATAATGTGTTTAATGAAGTGCATGTAGCTGAGCAGTGCCTATTTCTTCATAAAACCAGTGATAAACTATCGTGATTTTTTCCAAGTAAACCTTTAAGCAGAGCCAAAATCTTTCTCAAGGTCATTTTCCATTGAGCTACTATCAGTTCAGATTTAGTAAGTGGAGTTAAACCTATCTGTTCCCTGATATAGTTTAACTTCGTGGAAATAAAATTTCCTATCATACCCAACTTTCTAGTGAGATATTTGGGGCCTCACTCTTTGTTAAGCTCAGTTTATGTTCAACTGTTTCATCAGTAGGTTGTTACTGCTTCTTTCATTTTTTGTTTATGGAATCAACAGAAAATGTGAACTGAAATACATTTATTAAAAACTTAATCTTAAAATGTGCTTATGCATTACAGACTTAGAAATAATCTCATGTGTCAGAACGAAGCCAGAGCAGGCAGCTCGTGTTCTAAGTAGAACACTGGTTGTTTTATTCCTATTTCCATTTTGTCAGATGGATGGCCTTGAAATGGGTGTCAGATGGATGTCATAGTAACACAGCATTGGAGAAAAGAATAAGAGAGCTGGGCTGATTCAAATGGGGAATGTAATAGGAGCCCTGCTCCTGCCACACATGACCCTGGGGTCCCAGATAGTTACACCATTGCTGTGAAGGTAAATTAAAAACAAAAGAAAACAAACAAACAAACAAAAAACTCTTCCCATGCATGTACTCTATCCTCCACTTAGGGTAAAGTTAAAAATCTGTTTTAAACTTGTAACCAGGTAAAATTTGAAAAAGCTAGTTTTGAGAATTTATAATCCTAGTTGGCTATGAGATGGATATTCTATATAAAATGATCCAAAAACTTAATATAAGTAATGTGTTTAATGGAGTCCTTGGTTGGTAGTGTCTCCAGCTATTGAATGAATTGAATGATGTATGTTCATTGTAGAGCTCAAAATCTCTCAATGTAATATTTGAAATTAAGTTTCAAAAAAATATGAATGCACAGTAAAAAGAAAAAAATCACTAAGTCTCAAGGAAAAAAAAATGCTACTATAAGCAATAGCCAGTAGAAAGAACAAAAACAGAACTAGAAGGCAAAGACTTTAGAAATTTGGCTATGACAAGTGTCCTTATATTTAAATAAATAAAACGAGTTCAAAATGTAAAGATTTGGAGACTAAAAAAACCTTTCAGATTTAAAGATAACCAATTAAAATGTCTGGAAGTAGGAAAATAACAAATGTAATAGTTCAATGAATAATTTTAACAGTAGAGTGCTCACAGTAGAAGAGGAATTTAATAAAGTAGGAAATAGCGTAGAAGAAATTAAAAGATAAAGAAAACCTAAAAGACAAGTTGAGATACATGGAAGATAGAGTAAAGTCTAGGGTAAATATAATCAGACTTCTATAGTAAAGTAGAGATAGAGTGGGGCAGGTTACTATTCAGAAGCCATATTTGATGAGAGAAAAGACTGAAAAATTTCCAAAACTTATAACAGGTATAAATCTGTAGATTTAGGAAACCCAAAGTATCACAAATACAATAAAAAGAAATCAACCTATTTTCTGTTTTTGTTATTGTTGTTTTAAAGAGAATAAAACAAAACAAAATAAAACATAATAAAGCCATCTAAAACAAAATAGTGAAAGTGATACAGGAGTTCAAAACCAGATAATAGGAAATCAACAATGGCTACAATAATGCCCACTGTTATCTCCAAAATAGCTGTCCACATGACCAGACATGGTAAAATCAAACAAAACAGAACAGAATATAACCAATAAAAACAAAACAATGAAAGTGATGCAGGACTTCAAAACAAAATCCTATTATCAATCTATTTTCATCAGAGTAAACCTACAAAATCTCAGAGACAGAGTCTTAAAAAGTGGGTAGAATATTTGTACAAATAAAGTGTCATGTCCAAAAAAACTATGATATCTACTAGGCAGAGATACAAATTAAAACAACAAAATAACCTTCACACCCACTACAAATGCTATGATTAAAAAACATAGATTATAAAAAAATGTTGGTGAGTGAGTAAAGAAATTGGAACTTTTATGTGCTGCTGATCGGGATGCAGAGTGGTACAATGGTACAATCACTTTGAAAAATACTAAATGCTGAATGTACAATTATATTGTCCCCAACAGTTTCAGGTGTAGGTACATACTCAAAAGAAGTAAAAACACATGTATACATCAGGTTGAATATGATTGTTGTTCATGGCATTATTTATAGTAGTCAAAATCTGAGAGTAACATAAATGCTTATTGCCTAATAGGTGAATAAATAAAATGTAGCTTTTTTGTGGGATAATACATTTACTTATATATTCAATAAATATTGAGTAATTAATTCCTACATATGCTTCATTATTCAAGGAATATAAAGAGGTATAATTTTTTTGTTCATGGTTTTATTTATATTTTTGTTTTATAAAACAAAAGGATAAACATGGTACAGAATTTTTAAAAAATAAGAAATTAACACTAGTTAATATATTGAATATTGTTAATAATGGAATGTTACTCCGCAATAAAAAGAATGAGTATATGCTACAACGTGGATAGATCTTGAAACCAGTGTGCTATGTGAAAAGTGTGCCTTGTGAAAGAAGGTTTATACAAAGAACAAATATTGTATCATTTCATTTATGTGAGTTATTTAGGTATTTTGGTAATTACCCCATTATAATTGGTGTATTTCAGAGAAAAAGAGAAACTTAGTGGTCTGAATTGCAAGAATGAATAATAAGGAAAGATAGTGATGAATGTATAGTAAAATTTAAAAAAACACGGAATGTACAAAAGTAGTAATGTGTTAAACTGGCATGTTTAGCACATGCCTATAATCCCAGCCATCGGGAGGATGAGGCAGGAGGGATCATTGTAATTCAAGGCTAGCCTGGACTACAAAGTGAGTTCAAGGACAGCCTGAACTGCATAATGAAACTTTGTCTCAAAAAGACTGATGATGATAATAATAATAATGTAATAATGAGTTGAAAACCAAAATAAGAAAGAACTAAAATATGAAATATAATAGTAATGTGTCTCTAGAAGGTGGTGTCTAGATTTAAGATGTCTCAAGATCCTGATATTATTCAGAGAAATGATAAACAATATATTGACTTTCCATTTTAAAAAGTAAACATTACATTTTTATAGAGTAACTTTCTAAAAATTAGAATTAAACAAAATTTAAAAATAATGCTTGCAAAAGTGTAACTTTTAAATGATTAACAAAAATTAGAGTGACAAAAAAGTCATTCAAAACAAGATACTACCAAAAAAAAGTGATAGTGTATGTAGAAAGCACAAGATAAGATAATTGAATTAAAATCATATATATGTGATAGATGTTTTACTTAATTTTAGCAGATAAAATAAAAGAATGTGGGTACTCTGTTTACCAGAGGCATCTACAATGAAGAGTTGAATATATAAAAGTAAAGTGACATGTTAGCCAAATATTAACCATAATAAAGTTGTTATATACTTAAAAAAACAATTTATAGAGCTAAAAATATTGATAGAATCAAAAGGAGAAATTGACTATTACTCCATATAGTGGATGGTTGTAATTTATCCTATAAGCCAGGGGTGGTAAACCTATGGCACGTATGCCAGAGGAGGCAGTTTGTTATTGTTGAAATCTCTGAAAGGTTTACCATCACTGCTCTATGCAATCAGCTGATGAAGTAGATTTTAAAACTCTTAACTATGTGTGCACCCATGTTCATAGCTGCACAATTTGTGATAGCTAAATCCTGGAAACAACCAAGATGCCCATCAACTGCAAAGTGGATGAAAAAGATGTGGCATTTTTATACAATGGAATATTACTCAGCTATAAAAAGGATGGTCTTGAGGCCTTCATAGGCAAATGGAGACAACTTGAGACTATCCTCATTAGTGAAATAAATAAGAATCATATTTATAAATATCATATTGTGTCTCTAGTGTAAAAAGCAAATAAGAACTACAAGTGTAATAAAACTAAAAGTGTAATTGCTATTGTAAAAAAGAGAGGAAAAGAAAGTGCTCTAAGGGATATAACTGCATGTATGTTTGAGTGTGTAAAATAGATGACCATATTGCTGAATCTTTGTTGGATCTTTGAGCAAAACTGTTTGTAGTCTGACTGTTTGAATATTTACTATGTACCCTTTAACTTTGTAACTTGAACAACTACATCCAGGAT